>JBAMAX010001534.1:2500-140950 GCA_037043745.1 Chymomyza amoena | reverse complement strand
GCCGAATTTGGTTAAAATATTTTTACAGACAAACGAAACACAACGAATTTTGTATAAAAAACGTTTTTTTGGACTCTATCGGTCCTATGGGAGCTATGTGATATAGTCAACCGATTTTGATTAAATTTAGTACAGTGCTTAGGAACTATAAAAGACTTACGAGTACCAACTTTGATTTTAGTATCTTCTACAAACAAACGAAACACAAAAAATTTTGTTTCAAAAATCGATTTTTTGGAAGATTGGCCCTATGGGAGCTATATGATATAGTCGATTTTGATCAAGTTTGGTACACTGTTTGGGAACCATAAATCGAATGGAAAATTTGGTTACGATATCTTCATAAACAAACGAATTATTTATCTAAAACTTTTGTTTTTTGAGACTGACACACCCCCATGGGAGCTATATAATTTAACCCTGATATCAAAAAAATAAAACAAACTTGTCTCCTATGGAATAATATGCGATCTAATGTCAAAAGTTTGGTTAATCTAGCTCTTACCATCTCTGAGATCTAGGCGTTCAAACGGACAGACAGACAGACGGACATGAGTATATCGACTTCCCTATTCATCCTGATCATATTTTAGGTAACTTTGGGGTGTCTCCAACGACCCCTTCTATATGTTACATACATTTTCGGCTTGCACAAACTTAATACACCCTTTGTACCATACGATACAGGGTATTATAATCGCAAGGTGGAGAGGAATTTGAACTATGAAATGGGTTGGCAGGTCTGGTTGAAAAAAATATAATTTAAAATAAGCTTGATAAAAGCTTAACTTTTGATTATGATGCTATTGAAGAAACTTTGTTTTATAGTTTGTATTTAGTTATTTCTAGGTTATCTCTCATTAAATATTATTTTTTTTTAAATAATAATTTAAACAAAAAAATTTAGCTTTACTTTTTAAATAAAAATTAGTCATTTTGAATAAGAGTGGCTGCATTTTTGTTTTTATTTTTATTAATATTGATTTTATGTATATTTATTATAGGGTGACCATACTATTTGTTGCATCAACTTAATAAAGATGTTTTAATGCACTTACTATCGTAAAAATTCCATTTTTCTAATTAATGCTGATTTTAAGTACTTTTGCTATTATTAGGGTGGCCATACTTTTTGTTGATTTAACTTAATAAAAATGTTTTTTTACTACGTTCACTATTCCTTTTTCTTTAATAAATTTTGATTTTATGTTAATTTATAATAGGGTGACCATATTTTTTGTTTCTTTAGCTTAATAGGAATGTTTTTACGTAAAATTAATTTAATTTCTACACAATTCCTTAATTGCTCAGCTATTTTTATTCAAAATTAAATGATGAACCTAATTTTTTTTAATCTTTGAATCTTTTCCTGCTTCTCAAAAATACTAAAATTTACTGCATTTTAGAATAATATTTAATTTTATGTCATGACTAAATAATTATGCGCAAACACGCGAATGAAAAAGTCTTTTAACTTCAAAAGGCTTTTAAGGCAATTTGGCGCATTCTTTGTTAGAGTTGTTTGTGCTGCTTTTTTGCCAGTTTTCTGAGATTTCTATTAGGGCTGCTTGGCCCGGGGCCAAGTCAAAACTAAATGACTAAGTAGAGCCGCACTATTGTTATGGCTAAGTAAATAAAAATTTAATACTTCAGGCTTTTAGGCTGCAGCAAAAAACTATTTGATTTTTGAAATTCGAGCAGTTGTTGAGAGAGAACTGGTTGGTATTTTTTATGCTGCCCTTTCAAATGACAACACTAAAAAACTTTGCCAACATTTTGATCATTTCTAAAATGGGAATAGCACAGAGGTACTATAACAAAAAAAAAACTACAACAAAACAAAACGTAGCTAAACTAAACAATTGTGGGCGTGGAACTTGCAACTTGTGCCACACACAAAGCAGTTGCATTTGCCGAGTTGTAGTTGCCAGACTGTCAATGCAACGCACAAACACATCCGGCAACTTTTACTGTGGAGTTTATGTGCTTTTTGTTGTTCTGTGCTACGTATGTCACTTGGGGAATTGTGTAAACTTTTATAATTATTAGCAACAAATGAGCAGTGACAGAGTAGTTGTGCTGCAGCTGCAACTTTTTGCTGCAACTTATGTCCGTCCACAAACACACACACACAGTACATACTACTACCACTCAGACAAAATCGCAAATGATCCTCAATTTAAAAGTTTTAACTACCTGCTGGTTGCACTAAACCTGTGCCAACTAAGACTGGACCAAATCAAGTATTTTAAGCTTTAAGCACAATTTGAGTAAATCAAGTAACTTAATTGCAAATGGAGCCTAAAAGTATGCAATACCTTTGACAATGTTTAGTATTTATGTTTGGTATTTTTAGCTTAGACCATTTTAATATTTTTACTTACAAATTAATAGGGCAACACTGTTTGCAAGTAACTTAATTTTCAATGCATATGTTTAGTATTTTTAGCTTATGGCATTTTCATATTTCTACTTACAAACTAATAAGGCAACACTGTTTTCGTCTAGCTGTCAAACTGTGCAAAAATTGTCAGAAAGTTACAAGTCATGCGCTGGCAAACTGTGAAAAAAATTGTGAAAAAATAAGTTGTCGTGTGCTCTCTACAAAGCAGCAAAAAATTTATAAAAAATGTCTAAGCCAAATAGGTAATTAAATGCAGTAATAACCAATTGCTTTAGCTTTAAAACAATTTTATTTAAAGACCCAAAAAACCGCCGGGTAGGCCTAAAAAAGAGCAATCTGATTTGAAAGCTTCTACGTTCAAGGATTTGAACCTGTCGGATCTTAGCAGCATTTCCGATACAGATACGGAGACGCAGGAAACATGTAAGCAAACTGAAATAGAGCAGCCAAAGGCCGCTGAGAGTCGGCACCAACGCGGACCGAAAAAGACGACTAAGTTCAAGCCTGGGCGTCCCAAAAAAAGAGAAAAGTCAATATTTTCAAAGCGAGGACGTAAGCCCAAAAAAAGTTTGGAGGAACAATTGCGCTGTCTAAAGGAACAACTTATTGCTTTGGAGCAACAAAGACAGCGGGAGGAACAAATTGGGTTCAATGAAGAAGGCCAAGAAGAGCAGCAGACTAACGACCGCGAAATACAAGACGAAACCAACAATGCAGCCGATGAGAACACCAACGAAAATTTTTCGGAGAACCTTTCAAGTAATGACGAATTTTTGTGCATCTTAGATAACAGTCAAGATGGTAAGTAGAAGCATATAGCTTAAAACTCAAAAATAAAAATATTTGTTGCCAATAGACAACATTGATCCTGAGAACCAGCAACAGCGGCCTGTAAAAATCATTATTAAGAAAAAAAATCGCGCGTCTAGGTAAATATTTTTTTTTTTTGTAAGCATAGAGCCGCTCTAATTCCACTTCAATCTTTCCAGCATACCTAGTACAGATAATCCCGAATCCAACACGGCAATTGAGTTCTACAAAAATTCGTTTATAACCCAAAAAAAAGTGCGTAAGACTAAAGCTAAGAAAGGGTCCACTGGTAACAAGAGGGGACGCCCACCCAAGCATTCTACCAAACCAAAAACGTGCGACAGTTTGTCCAAAAAGTTTTCATACATAGATCTAGGTACTTATGATAGCGACTCGGATCCTGCTTCCGATGAGGAGCCGGAAAGCTTTATTACCGCCACAGATTGGAATGAGGATCGTCGCTGGATTTCAACAACTATGCAGCCTTATGTAGATAAGGATTTGCAGGAACTGCCCACGTCTGAAGATATTTGGAACAACTATGATGCTGTAAAAGCTGGCAGAGATGTGCCCAAGTGGCCGCTAACATGTGTGGTTCAAGCGGGTCCGCACGAGCCAAATGGTAGTGTAATCCAAGAAAGTGATGAATATGAAGAAGATTTGGCAAATAGAGCACCAAAGCAGCCAGTACATATACCCAC
Source organism: Chymomyza amoena (assembly GCA_037043745.1). Lineage (NCBI taxonomy): Eukaryota > Metazoa > Arthropoda > Insecta > Diptera > Drosophilidae > Chymomyza > Chymomyza amoena. The sequence goes on along the minus strand of JBAMAX010001534.1, from coordinate 137,035 downwards.
ACAGGAACAATTAGACGAGGCTGTACAGTGGCTAGTGCAGGATGCTCAGAGGCAGTCTGCATCGTTGGACTCTTTCCCGGAAGAGTTGGATGCCGAGTCTGATGGCAGTGAGTCGCCTGAAAGTGACTATGATTTTACGAAGCTCGAGGTGATTAACAATAATATTGATTTGGATCCCAACGAACTGGCCAGCTGGGCTAACGAGGAGGGTCTCCTTGAGCCGCTTATTGATGTGGATTATATGGAATGTCTTTTGGAGCTGGCTGGTAATCATGATCACAGAGGCCTAGTAAAGTTATTGAATCCCAACTTAGTAAATCATGAGGAGTTAAATAAAGCTAATGAAAAATTAAATCAAGAGATGTTACAAGAGAATTATCAGCCGACGGAAATGGATAATAACGACGATATTCTACCCGAGGCAGCAGATGAAGTAGTAATTGGCTATAGATCTGATGACCAGCCAGAATCAGCCACGGAAGGCATAGATTCTGCAGATGACTCGGAGGCAGACGAAGCCTTTCAGATGAACAATACTAAACCGATGTCAACAATAGATTTATTAATGATGCCTATTACAGAAGAAGAAATGGCAGAGGCAGATACCTTTGAAGACAGTCCAGTTGTGGACACCATACTAGGACTAATGATGCCAAAAATGCATGCAGCGTTTAAAAAGTTGAAACCACAAAATGCCACAAATACCATGGACTTGACCCAAGAGTCGGCCCAGTCAAGCACACAGGCATCCACAAGCGCCAATACAGATTGGATGAACTGCTTCAGGGATATGCTCACGAGCTTCGATGAAGGGGTTGAAAATAAAATGTCCCAGTATCGTAATCCCGTGGGTAGACGTGAACGCAGTAAGCCCAACAGCACACAACCCGAAAAATTGGAGCGGATTGTAGTTGTGCCCAATATGTCAACTAAATCGGAGCTGCAAGAACAACTAAGACGCAAGGATATACCTATCATGTGTCGACAACCACTTGGTGGCACTAAGCTAACGGTCCAAATGCGTTTTATACGTCTTTTTTGCACTTTCGATATGCACAACTTTTTGGATCTCGAGAAAACCGCCAAGTTATTGGGGAATGCCGACTATAACTCCGATGTGGATGTTGTGCGTAAGCGTTATGAGGGTTCCCAAATGGCCTGGATCTGGCGCAATGGCAGCGTCATGATCATTAATGGACCAAACCGTTCATCTCTAACGACAGCGCAGAAAGTAATGGTTAGTCAAGTGCTGGGAGTAAAACATGTCGAATCCATATCTACCAAGGATATGCTGTACTTTCGCTATATGGCCTGCACCACTTTTCCATGGCGTATACGTATTCCAAGTTTTTCCAAATATTATGCATACGCTGAAAAGTCTCAGTGTGGATACAATAATTATCTCTACTATGCGGATAAGACTATACCGTACGCAGTGGCACGTGTCTATATGACCGGATTGGTGCAAGTATTTGCTCCTAGTGCTGGAATTGCGGATAATATGATAAAAAAGTTGTATTGTTTGACGGCACATCATCGTGTATTAAATGACGAAGCAGACGAATATAAGTCGTCAGACGAAAAGTCCGTAAAAACTAGAAAGGGACGCAAAAGGGTGCAACAGAAGGAGACCGAACCCATTACAGACGATGAGGAAATTTAAAATAAAATTTTATATTAGCAGATGCCGTTGAATTATCGATTTTAAAAATGAAAAAATTACAGACGCAAATATATCATATAACAAAAATCAATTAATTGGACATCTTAAGATGATAATAATGGGAATACAAAATCAAAAAAAAAATTTAAATACTATAACATCTGGACGTAAGCTCAAACTGGAGTTAAAGAAAATGACGATGAATAATCGATTTTAAAAACGAAAAAAATTACAGACGCAAATACATATATCATATACCAAAAATCAATTAATTGGACATCTTAAGATGATAATAATGGGAATACTAAATCAAAAAAAAAAATTTAAATACTATAACATCTGGACCTAAGCTCAAACTGGAGTTAAAGAAAATTATATATTTATACAATATATACGTATATATGAAGTGTTTGTCCAGCTTCTCAAGATGATAATTTTGCTAGAAAATCGCATAGAAAATAATTATCTATTATATGTATAATTATAATTACACAACAGAAAAAATATCCACTACAAAAAATATCGTCAGCGCATGAAAATCATTGACAAAATGGCTGCAAAACATTATTTATATAAAACTGAGAAAAAAAAACTTAAAACTCTGAACTTAAAACAGATGAACAGAATTGCATACAAAAAAGGTGGCAGTAGGCCAAAACGGCTATAAAGAAAAGGAAGAGTTACTAAAAACTCTTATTTCGGAAGATGCTACTTTTACATCAAAAAATATTTACAAAATTTACAAACGCTCGGATTAAAAAAAATAAATTGGAGCTTTATATGTGCCAGACAATCAAATAAGGTAGCCCATGAAGGGAAAAATATATTATGGGCATTATCTTAAGAACATGTAATTAATATTATATTATTATATGGATTAATAAATAATATAAAGCTTCCAATGCATGTTTTGTTTTTTCATTATTTTTTTAAACAATCTCCAAGACGATCTTTGAATATATTTATTTCTTTAACTCCAGAGTGAAGCATAGGGTCGCAACAAAATTCTTAAATCTAGTTCTATCCGATGACATCTCTTAATTTCATTCCAATTCGTCTTTCTCGCTTCAACTTCTTTTTTTTAACTGCCTTCTCCATGTGTGCGCTGGACGCCCTCATCTGCGTGATCCTTGAGGGTTTCATTCGATGGACTGCCTTGTCATGTCTTGCGGGTCTTTTCGTTGTGTATCCAGTTTCATTTTCTCTTCGTTATATTATATATCCCATATCTTAATGGAATTTTGTTTGATAGCGCCCATATGTGAGGCATTTTCGGCCATCGCATTTTCAGTATGTTTCTAAAGTATCCATTGACAAAGACTTGAATTCGCTTCAGGTATCTCGAAGCTGAATTCCAGGTTTCGCAACCGTATCGTAGGTTAGAGACTATATTGGAATTACATTTTTTTTTTTTCCTTCAACCTTTAAAGTTCATATAACTACATAATGGCGGACGCAGCTCCAGGCCGTAGTGGATTCCGAGGTGGTTTTGGCTCTCGCGGTGTTCGTGGTGCTCGCGGTCGTGGTGGCGAAGAAGACTCCAAAGAGTGGGTTCCAGTCACCAAGCTTGGCCGTTTAGTACTCAATGGCAAGATTAAGTCACTCGAAGAGATCTATCTCTACTCATTGCCTATCAAAGAGTTTGAAATCATTGATTTCTTCGTGATGAGGTTTTGAAGATTATGCCTGTCCAGAAACAGGCCCGTGCCGGTCAGCGAACTCGCTTTAAAGCTTTTGTCGTCATTGGAGATAACAATGGACACATTGGTCTTGACGTTAAGTGCAGCAAAGAAGTGGTAACTGCTATCCGTGGTGCCATTATTTTGGCTAAGCTGTCTGTAGTTGCAGTTCATCGTTGTGACTGGGGTAACAAGATTGGCAAGCCTCATACTGTACCATGTAAGGTCACAGAAAAGTGCGGTTCAGTCTCTGTGCGTCTGATCCCAGCACCCCGTGGTACTGGCATTGTATCTGCTCCTGTTCCCAAGAAGCTGCTCAAGATGGCAGGTATTGAAGATTGCTACATGTCTGCCCGTGGCTCAACTGGTACTCTGGATTACTTTGCTAAGGCAACTTATGCTGCCATTGCCAAGACCTACGCCTATTTGACTCCGGACTTATTGAAGGAAATGCCTCTAGGTTCTACACCATACCAGGCATATTCCGACTTTTTGTCAAAGCCCGTGGTCGTTTGCACGCCGATGCTTAAATATGAGAAGGCTGTTTATAAAAATAAAAAGATTCTCAGTTTGGTGCCGCGTGATAAATATGAGTTCCAGATGTTTTTGAGTTGTCCAAAGGTTCGCGGCGATTTCTCAATCCTGTTTTCGATGTCTTCGGCACAGATGCCAGAGATCGCGATGATATATCTTAAGTGGCAGAATTGTACGACGTCCTCTATTGATGTTGAGCTTAGAAGAAAAGGACGGGTATTGCCTGTGTTTTAGAGACATTGATGCTAAGTCCTACTTTAGAAGCCAGCGTCGATATTGATTCAAGTTTTCGTGCCATGTCATCGAATTTGTATGTCAAGATGCAAATATCGTCAGTGTAATGCCCCTTTGATTCTCAAGGGCTCGGTTTAGGACAACATCAAGAACAATATTAAAAAGTGTTGGGGAGAGTGATGGTGTTGCCATGGATCGAGGGCAGTCGCGTCAGACGCAGCACAATCGCAGCCAAGAGGAGATGCATAAATCATCTCGACCCAATCACAATCGCAAAGCAGACACAGTCTACAAGCGGAGCAAATTGTGGCGGTATCTAAATGTATTCCATAGTAAAATAAATCGATATTTTTCTTTATCTGGATTCTAAATGACTGTTCTTTTCATAAGTAAAGTAAAACTTTTAAAAAAATGCAAAGCTGCTCTATTCCTCTTGTTTGGCTAGAAATTGTTTGTTGAGCCATTTCATCTTGGCCGAGTGAGTTTCCTGTTCCGCAATCATATAATGCTCCTTAATGAACTCCATGTAGAGACTGGTTTTGTGTTGTCTTAAAACTAAGTCGCCATTATAGCGCTCAATAGCCAGCTCAAATTGACAGTAAGCACAACGCAGCTTACGGGCTTCCTCCACCTCAAACTCTGTGTTGCCAAAGGAATGTGCTTGGCAAAGGCGGCAAGTGTATTTAAAAGTTGGTTTGCATTCTTCAATAATTGGAACCTCTGGCATAATTAACTTTGCTTGATATGCCCTGAAAAGATACACACAGTAAGCGTTAATTGGGATAACCAATGGATTACTTAAGATACTTACCGTTTGCGGCAGCAGTCACCATGACCTAATTCGCCATGATACACAAAGGCAGCCGCGTGGCACATTTCGTGCAGTAAGGCCTTGAGAAGAACGCTTAGATCCTTAATTTTAACCGATAGTATGATTTTGGAGATTCGTTTACCATTAGAGTTGATGTTGTTAAAGCAACGACTAAGTGTTTTCATGCTGCTTTTCCAAACAATCATTTGCCGAAGGCCACATTGGAAGATTTTGTGATTCAAAATGTTGAACAAGGTGATGGCCAGGCATTTCTTGCATTCATCAAATTCGTATTGTCTATACGTCAAGGCCATTGGATGGCACATTTCGATAGGTTTCTCGGCTAGGAAAGTAAAATTACAAAGTATAATGTTAATGAGATAAGTTTTTCAGAACATCACACATATTTCTATTAAATAACTCACTGTACAATGACTCTATAAAGCTATAGAATTTTGCACTCTTCTCTAGACAAAATAATATGGGCGTGTGTTGTGTATGGCAAATTTCTGCTCGCTGCTCAAACGAAGGCAAATCGCCTAAATCGATGGGTTCCTTAATGTGCTCTGGCATTTCCTTTATCAAGGAACTTGTATTGATGTGCTGCACCATATCATCAAGTTCCTTGATCATCAACTGATTAACGGTTGGCGCAAGTGGATTACGCCACCACCAGGAACTTGACTTTGCAGTGGAGCTCTGCGATGTCACGGCATTATCCGCAGACTTAGCCTCAAATGAGCTTTTGGTTGAGGTTTTCCGACCTTCCATACAATTGCTGTAACTGAATATCGGTTCCATTGTATCTGATTCATTGAACGTATCTTCGTCTATAAGATTGTATAGACGAAGCTTGGCAGCAATAAGGCCTAGAAGCTCTTGAATCTTTATCTTGAGCTCAGCATCTTTTAAGAAAAGAATTGTAATTAGCTAAACATAATAAATTTGGGGTTGTTGTTATTGTTTTATGTACCATTATCGGCAACTGTGCCGCCTCCAATAATTTTAGAACACAAAAGTGCTGTAGGCTTGCTTAAGTCTAAATAAATGGGATCCCCACTTTTTAGCAAAAAGCTAACTTTGGAATCATTGTCGTCACTTTGGCACTGCTGCGGAGATTCTTCTTCGGCTTTAAAGCGATTATTTGTATGTTTGTTTGCTGAATAATATTAAAAAATTGTCAATTAAAAATATTTTGTTCAAGATATCATCATGAATTGAGATAAATCGCTTACGCAAAAAAATCGTGTATATTATGTGTACATATATACACATTATTTTTACACTAGACTTACCCTCAGTTTCCGAGTCTTCAGAGTCAGAGTCACAGCTACGGCGTCTTTTGAGTGTGGGATCCATTATTTTACGCACAACAATAAAATCAAGCTAAAAACACAATAACAAGGTACGTAGGATACACACTGCAACTAAATGTAAACACTGCTTTGCAGCAACCAAGCAGTGCGTATTTTTAACGGGTCTTGCTTCCTTTTCTTCTGTTTGATTCAAACAGCAACAGCTTATTTTTTGCAAAACCGGCAAAATTCAGAAGTATTTCGAAATACTGTATCTTCTTCTGAATTTTTTGACTTATTTATTCGGTAAAATTTCACTGACACCTTCAAAATACTGTAAATTCAAGCGCTCGAACTTGCTTGATCTAAAATCTAAATTTTTGTGACTTTTTTGTTCGTTAAATTTCAATGACAACTTCCAAGGCCTGCTTTATTTTTAAATAATAAAAAAGCAAAGATTACTTAAATCTAGCATTTACTTAAAAACTGGAACGTAAAAAATTAAGTTTATTAATATTAAGGATTGGTATTTATAAGCTAGGCAAAGAAAAAACTGGCAAAAAAGTTTAAGCGTCGGCTTTATTATTAAGAAAATTTTGGCATCGAAACTATGTATACCCAAATTAAGTCTACGCAAAACATAACACTGAAGGATTGCGTGGAAAATGATACAAACACTTTCTTTTAAAATCGCACTAGTGAAACTAATCAAAAATTGAGTTGGGTCACATTCTATCCTGCGTACCTGTGCAGACCGGGGATAGAGATTACTGCTCCACGGTTCGGAAATGGAACAACAACTTTTTCGCAGTTTTCTTGGAGAAGATTCGATGCAAAGAACTCCCTTAAAAAGGAATGAGCTGACGATCTATACTGATGGTTCGAAGATGGATGAGGGCACAGGAGCAGGAAACTTCTCTGAACAGCTTTCGAAGAAGATTTTATTCCGTCTCCCCAACTGGTGTAGCGTTTTTCAAGCGGAAATATAGGCAGTCTGGCAAGCGGCTAGACTTATTGGAGTCTTGGACGGAAGTCCAAGGAAAATTGTAATTCTTGGCGTTAGCCCGGCTACAATGTAAGCTCTGTCATCGCATACCATAATGAGTAAACTGATCTATAATACGATGCTAGAGAGGGTGGGGTCAATCTTTGGGGTGCGCTGGCGCGAAAAGTTGTCTGATTGTCACACGGGAGTGACCAGCAACCATTCCCCCAGCTTTACGCTAGGTACCCTCTGGTTAGCCTCTGGATACCCCTTTCCAGGGGTTAGTTAATGTGAGAAGGTGGGCCCACAGGCGATCTGCGTTTGAGGACGTTGGAAGCGTAAGTGGACATCTACTACCAAGCAAGGGAGTCGAAGGCCCAGTCAGCCGTCATTTCCTTTTCAAACTTCATGACATACGAAAGAATCAAAAAATACAGGACTAAAGCCACATCAGGTTCGTCGCGCCATAGAAGAAGAATACGACGCTAGCGCTCAACCGTATCCATCACCACCCAATAACCGTCTGCTGGGTTCCGGGTAACTCATGTCCCCCTGGTAACGAGGCGGCGGACTAGTGCGCCAGGAACGGCTCAGCGTTGCCAGCTAACCTTGCGGTAACGGACGAATAAACACCATAACAGGACGTCGTATCGCAAATCAGGGAGACGGTTAGAGCTCTGGCGGAAAGAGAATGGGACATATGATCCAAAGCGAACATCTGAACTCCTGCGCATCCAAAAAAACAGGACTAGGATGATGGTAGGTGTTGTAACGGGGCACTGCAATATGGCTGAGAGGTTGCACGTTCCTCATCATGATTTCTGCCGCCGATTAGGAATGTACAGTTTTTGATCCTCCTCCACAATCTCTCCCCATATTCAATTCCTTTCCTTCCCTTCTTTAAATTAGGCAACACAATAGACCTCATGGTCTCTGGGTGATCTTGTTAACACGTTCGATTGAACTTGTTTTTTGCTCTTGTCGAAACCGATAAATTTGATAAAATATCGAATTGTGAGAGAATTAATTTCAATATTTCTTAATAACTTGAAATTGAAAATGCTTTAAATTTTCACTTTTCAATGTTTTTCTTTTTTGAATATTTTTAACAAATATATATAACTTAAATTTAAGCAAATTTTGTTCAAAATTGAAAAGCTAGCTGCATAGTGCCGAAATTTCAGATCGATATAAAGATTTTTTGTCAGGTAGATTGATCTCAAAGCAAAAAAATGCAAAATACACGATATTTAATTTTTTTTTGGGGTGAACCAGGAAGTCTCCAAAAGTAATAAAAATCGACATAAAATTGCATTGCAAGCATTTGAATTCTTGAGCGTTTTGATTTACAGATTCAAATCGATATTTTCGCAACATAGGAGAGTCATTCTAGTGGTTTCCTAAAATCAACACAGAGCCTTTAGCATTTTTTAAGTACAGAGTCTACATAGTATTATGGAAATACCGACTGATGTTGTCATAGTTAAATGTCAACTCAGAAATCCGTTTGCGCATTCATCTTAATTCCGAATTTACCTCACTTGCCTCTACTAAAATATTGAGCTAAAAAAGTGTCCTATGGCATTAAGTATATAATTGTAAAAACTCCTCAGTCAGACCCATTTCAAATAAATCTAGACTAATAGCATCGAAAATAAAAATTCTAGCCCCGAAGAATAGAGAAGCACAGTATGTGTGGAAATAATTTTTCCTTAATTTCGGAAAATAGAGATTATTTTATTATCCGAGGTGCTCATCTTGCGCACTTTCTTCTAATTCTGCAAAACTCCACTATTTAGTCTGAATTCTAAATGAGTTCTTATCTGCCATTTAGATTTTCCTAATTATACTATACCTAATATGGGTACTTTAGTTAAAATTAAATTATTTTCAAATATAGGATTGTTTTTAACAAAAAACTAAAAAAAGTGCCCAAAAAAACCTCGAAAACGGATTATCATTTTTGTGTTTCTCGACCGAAAAACGCTGTATTACGAAGGTTCATTTTTCGTGTAATTAGTATACTGAAGAACGATAACTATCGAAACGCAAAAATCATTATTCAATATGAAGCCCAATAATGATGACGACTATTCTTTCGATTTATTTTGTATAACATTTAAAAATTATGATTTACAAAATGCTAACTTAAGCTATGACCCATTATTTAATTTAATTTAATAATTATTCCTATCCGGTTTTCAGAGCTAACTTTCCTTGAACTAACTATCCTTTATCAAAAATTTATACTTTAGTCAAAGTTTACTTTACCAGCCAGAAAGCTTTCCTTAATTTTGTTGTAAAATATTAAACCATTTGTCATGATTCTGTCAACAGTCAAAAAACGTCGACCCAGATTATCGGAATAGAATTTATTATACAGTCCTTCAAGTGCTTAATTTTTAGGGCTTTTAAAGCATGCCCTTTAAAGGAAGTAAAAAATATTGTTTACTAAATGTTACATTTATCTAATTATATCTATAAAAAATACCTTTTTTAAACTAATTAAAATATAAATAAATTTTTTAAACTAATTTTATAGCTAGTAATCTAAAGATTATCTCCTAACAGCACATCGTATATGCCGTTCCCCAAAACAGCTGTAGCGTATCCAATACTCATGCATTAGGAAAGCTTTTGGTTATGTGGAGTACGCTGAATGGAAGTCAGAGAGCTTTGACGCTCTCTGCTGAAGTGAGCGTAAAGTTTTGTAACATAATTTCTCTCTCTCAGCGCTTTTAGGTTTAAAGTTGCAAAGCTGCAGCAAAATATGGTCACATTGGCTGTGGTGAAGGCTTCTAGGAATTTAATTCATAACTCAAGTGGCGTGTCCTCGGACGGTATACAGCCAAGGTTAGAGTTTTGCAGGCTGTCAGCCGTCAGCCGAAGCGAAAGCCAAGCGGCAGTAAGTTAGCAAAAGTCTCTATGGAGGTAGGTAGAGTACAGGAAGGACATGGTAGAACACCCCACAGATGAAATTTTTTGATTGCTGCTTAAGCACGAATTTCGTTGGAATACCCCAAGATATTTTCATATAAAATGGCAAGGACTTAATGCAATCCCTTGTTTTATTTGAGCCGAAGTGGGAGCTATAAACAATTGCTGGGATATTTAATACATGGCTTATTGTTTGGATGGCTCAATGGCGGTGTAATTTGAGTTGCTTGAACTTTGGTTTTTATTGAAATTATTATGATGCTGATACTGCAAGTAACTAACAGCCAAACAAATTAACATTTAGGCTGACACGCCCCCCAGCAAGCGACGTTATCAGACGCTTAGTATAGATAAGATAATTGGACCTTGGGCCATTGTGTGTGACATTGTTAGAAGGTTTTACAGCCAGGAAAAATGTAAATACCGCGCGTTGTTTTGGGACTTAGCCGCACAATAATTTGCATATTTCCAGCGAGTGCCAGAGACACCTTTTTTTTTATTTTCGGGAAAAAATTTAAAGCTCGAATGAACTTTATATTGCGCGACCTTTTTAATTTGCGCCACACGTTTCTACACGTTGTATACAAAATAATACAAAAAAAAAACCCACAAATAAATAAATAAAATAATATGTATATAAAAAATTCCAAAAATCCCATAATCCACAGCAGTGCAAGAAGCATCGAAGCATGTTTATTGTACATAATCAAAAATGCAAATATCATTGCATGAATTTTAAAAATTCGTTCAGCCAAATGCAATTGGCAGTTGGCAATTTTGGCCAGATTGCCAAAGAGGAGCAGCACCACGCCCTGACTTGAGGCAAAAATCAAGCCAATAAATTAGCTAGTATTTTTACCAAAGAAACATTAACTTTGCGATTTATCGCCAAAAGTTAATTGCTCTTCTAATGGACCTAATGCCCACTTTACCTCATAAGTCATAATTTGTTTAGCCTAATTAAGAGCAGACGACATCGACGATAAGCTCTTAACTGGGCAAACTTGGAATGGCTCATTAGTGAAATTTTAAATCGAGAGGCAAAAAATGGAAAGAAAACGAGTGAAATTCAAGCAAAAAAAAGGATTCGAAAATGCAAATGAATCTAGCTGACAAAATGCAAATGTTACCTATGTGCAAATGCTAGCAGATAAGATCCAAATTATCTAGTTTTAGAGGACTTACTGCAGCAGGATTAAAATAAGAGTTTGTCATAGATAGAAACTATATCAAACTTGCGCATAAACCATCGCAGATCTTAATATGACAAAGATAAACAGAATTTACTTAGACATATCCAACAGTCTTAGGGACTGTAAGAGCCAGAATAAATAAACTTCTCTGTTGGACTTCATATTGTACGCCCAGATACGATTATATTTCTTTCTGGAAACGCGAAAATATTAAATTTTTAAAGCTAGAACTTTTGTATGAGCAAATTATAGGAATTTAAAAAATCTTTAGATTAACACCAAACTTCGATATAATCGGAAAATAAATATCAGAGATAATCGCAATATGGTATTAAAAAAGTGAGAGTTCGGGTCGTCTCAGAAGCTTAGATTAGTGTAGCTGAGTTGGTAGAGTACTGGCATTGCATTGCCTAGGTATCAAGGTTCGCATTACAGTCGACTCCAATTTTTTTTCTTATTTATATTTTAATACCCTGTACTGTATGGTACAAAGGGTATATTAAGTTTGTGCAAGCCTAAAAAGTATGTAACATATAGAAGGAGTCGTCGGAAACATGCCAAAGTTACCTAAAATATGATCATGGTGCCTAGAGAAGTCGATATACCCATGTACGTCTGTTCGTCCGTCCGTCCGTTTGAAGTTCTAGATCTCAGAGATGGTAAGAGCTAGAGTAACCAAACTTTCACATTAGATACCATATTATTCCATAGGAGGCAAGTTTATTTTATTTTTTTGATATCGGGGTTAAATTATATAGCTCCCATGAGGGTTTTTCAGATGACCTAGAAAAAAAAAACGAAAGTTTTAGATGGATAATTTGTTTGTTTATGTTTATATCGCAATTTTGCATTAAAAAGTTTTTCTAGTTCTCAAACCAAATTTGTTCAAAATCGGTTGACTATATCGTATATATATCGGTCCAAAATAAAGTTTTTTTAAAAAAATTTACTTTGTTTCGGGCGGACAGGGTTTGAAGGTAGTTATGGCATTCTTTAACCATCCTGGAGGAGATGCTCCTGGATGATAATGCCCTAATAGAAGCTTGTCTATCTGAATAATTGCAGAAGTTTGCTCCCTAGTTCCCTTGAGATGGATTCTAAGGGCGCAGATCTCTATGGCATCTATCTCCGCTTGAAAAACGCTGGGCCAAATGGCCATTGCGGTAGAGATTCTGGTGCTGGGCCTAACGACTCCAGTACCTACACCCTGCTCAGTTTTGGACCCATTCGTGAACCACCGGACGTTTCCACAGGGGCTGCCATCAGCCCAAGTCTCCCGACTTGTGAGAATAGATCTAAATTGTCCCAAGTGCTTAAAATAACCCTAGTACATTTGACTTATTTGAAAATCTTTATTGAAATAGTTTTTACATATTACCACCAACAAACAAATGTTTGCGACATTACGAATATTTCGAAATTTGAATTGTTAAGCAACAAAAGTAAAATTCCCACAAAAGTTAAAAACGTAGCACACAAAAAGCTGTGGAAAAAATTTCAGTATAAACTTTGGAATAGCCCGAACTGCTATTTCCTTGTTTTTTGTTGTTGGTTATTGTTGGGTGAGATTTTTTAATGCAAAAACCGTGTACATCGTGGAACTGCTAGAAAGCCATTTTGCTTGTTTTTACCATTACCAGCAATTACAAATGGCAAACAAAAAACCAACCAAAATGGGCAGCGCAGAGAGCGCCAGGTAAGGGCAAACTTTTAATTATTTAGACGGTACCGGAAACGAGAACCGGGAAGGACGTCAAAGACGTTGCTAACTTTTAACTCATTTGGTTGCATTTTTTTTCTTGTTGGTTAATTTTTGTGGTGGGCGTGGCACAGGTATGTATGTAAATTTAATTACGTGCTGTTGGCTTTTGTAATTACAAACGCCTCAAAAAAACTTGCAACAAGCGCAACCAAAGCGTGCAACTAATCAAATTATAACCCGAAAAAAAAGTAAAAAAGTCAGCAAGCCCAGGATACCAAGGATATCTATACAAAGCCTAAGCAAGACGCTGTCAACATGTGGAGAGCCTGCTTGAGACGCGCTAAAGCGCAAAGCCTGTAAAGGATGTGGCTTCGCAGGAATACGTTGGTTCCATAACTTTATCCTTTATTTTTTTGCGCGCACAGCGATAACATACGTAGTGCTTAGTGTAAGGAGAATTTGGGGATTTTTGGGCTTTTATATAAGGTCGGTCTGTCCTTGCCATTTGGCAGCTGTGCGCAAAATCTTTATTTAAATTGTGCATCAATGCATGAAATGCGCTATGAAAGCATTTTAGATAAATAAGCGTTTTGCAAAACTCGCAGGATTCAAAGCAAACCCCACAGCAAAAAGGATAATATAATCGTAGACAGCTAAACGCTAATATGTGAAAACTTATCGAGGCAAACAATTGCAGTGTCAGTTTGGTGTTATTAGCAGTCGAGTGGGTTTTTATTCCATAAAATTGTTATAATATTTTTTTGAGTAACTATTTTGAGCAGTGGAGCAGTCAAGGGAACAGCCAGTGTTGCCACAGAATCCTCATAGTTTCTAGGAAATACCTGGAGCAGTGGCTGTGTAGGCCAAAAATCCTGGATTAGCCGCGGCACAAGCATTAATGGCTAAAATAACAAATGCCTGTGGGGTTAAAAACATTTAGATAGCAGACGCCTTAAAAGGCTTAATCTTTCTCCAAATGACAATCAACTCACGAGCTTCAATGATTATGATTGCCTCTGGCTGGGAGCAGCACTTGAACTTGTTTTGTCCAGCTATTTGTATAAACAAATTAGGGCCAGACGAAAGGCTGCATGACCTTGCAATAAACTTGTGGCCCCACCGACGCATTTTGCATATAAACAGAGCGAGAAATTGGTAACAAAATCAATCACGCGATAATCACGTAGCGAAGCTTGGATACTCTTTTTAAGGATTAGAATTTGAAAGCGATTTTTCGTTTGCGGAATTGGGAGAAGGACCGACAAATGTCAATAGGGCAGTGTTGAACAATGCTCAACGAATAATCGTCCATCCGATACCATTTGCTTAGTATCGGTATCGAAATAAATTATGTTTTATATTTGGCGCTTGGCGATTTCTTTTTTGAATGGGAATCGAGTTTTTTTTTTGGAATGCTCAATGCTCAGGACAAAGTGAACACCTCAACTGTTTTTTTAAATCAAAAAATTACTTTTTTACCGTAAATAAAATCCAAGAGTATCAAATATAATTTTTAGCTTATTTTCTTTTTAATATATAATCTATTATGCTAATAAGTAAAACCTTTGCTTCTACAATATCCTATAGAAATTCGAAATTTAATAATGTTTAAAAGGGTTTCAAAAAAATTGCGCTTGGTGATACATAGTTTTTAGGAAAACAAGTTTTATTTGAGTATATTAAGAATGTTTTTGAGAAGAAGTGCTTTCAAGGATCATAATTATAACCAATCATCATTGCAACAACTACAACTATCGATATACCTTAAAGGCTCAATGCCCCACTATAGAGTATCTTATTAACAAGACCGTTAACCAACAAGCCTTGCATTCAAATGAACCAAATAAGTGAGTCACTTCACAAACTTGGCTATAAATACGCAAAATGAAACCCAAATCGATATCAAACACTCTACAGCTTTCAAAACAAGCAATTCGTAGCCAAAATCCAAAACAACTTCAACATGTTCAACTACGTAAGTGTTAAGGATTAGTTCCCTAATTTGCTGATCTTTATAAAAACTTATTTTCATTTCACATCCTACAGGCCGTTGTCATCCTTGCCGTGATTGCCTGCGCCGCTGCCAAACCAAGCCTCTTGGCGTCACCTTTGGCTTACGCTGCACCCGCTGCTATTATTGCTGCACCGGCACCGGTGGTCACTGCCACCAGTAGCCAGTCGTTTGCAAGAAACTACAATGGCATTGCACATGCTCCCATCATTGCTGCTGCACCAGTGGCTCCTGTTGTAAGAACCTTTGCTGCAGCTCCTCTGGCAGCTCCTTTGGCAGCACCAGTAGCAGCTCCTCTGGCAGCTCCTTTGGCTTATCATGCCTCACCCGTGCTAGCCAAATATGCAGCTGCTGCACCTCTCGCCTACAGCGCTCCATTGGCCTATACCGCCCATGCCGCTGCTGCTCCAGTTCTTTGGTAGGAACATTTATACGACTTTAAATAAATTCAAGGTTCAAACTTTCTTAACATATTCAATGTTTGTTATTATTCGGACTCATCGTTAGGCAGTGTTCACTAAGCTGCTTATTTTCGATGCTAGTCACGTAGAAAGCGTAAAAATTATTGTCCACACTGGCAACAGCTGTTGGTCGAGACAGAGGTAGACCAATGGATGGTAGTAACGCGTGATATTGAATTATTTAAATGGTTTGTTTTGAAGTTGGTTTATTTGGTCAAAAATTGCAGTATCTATGTCAAGGTCATCCAAAGCTGCGGTCACTAAACTATGCGAATTGATACGAAGTATAAATTCCCGGCGTGGAACTGTGTTTTATTGCTTATTTAGAGACTAATGGGGATGAATATTATAATTAACTACCATATGGGTTTTTAAAATATGCGGGAAGTGTTTTCAAAAGTTGTTAAAAAGTATTAGGAAGTCAATATGAAGCGCTGGGTGTTACAATTACATTATATTTTTGAATATGGCTAATATGTAATTGCAAGCAACTGAAAACTCTATTCCAACCTCTGTACTAACATTTCCTTGGCAATTGCATGAAAAAATGTAAAGGTAGCAACAAGTAACACCCAAGGAAATCTGTTGCGTCGCTAAACAGCAATATTTCGCAACGCGCCGATTGTTCCTATAATTCCTACTGGGTTGCTTGTCATTAGCAATTCCAGCAACGGATCTTTTGCACTGTGTGTTTGTCTCGCTCGCACCTGCACGAAATGCAGCTTGAGCCAGCCGCATGCTGGACTGTAGCAGCTACTGCAACAGCTTCTGTGGTCAAGCATGTGACCTTGGTAGAAATAGACATTTCCCTCATAGCTGCCATATAACCCGATATTGGTTGCCAACAAAAAACAGAACACTTATTAAACAATCATTCGGGCTAGTGGCGAAAAAAGCCGCTTATATCGCCCTATCAACATTTACAAATTTGGCTTCAGCAAATCTGTTTTATTTACTTTTCATTATGCATATAATTTGTTTGTGCCTGCTTATATATTATGTACATGAATATAGATGGCATATTTACTTACCTGTCTCAACGTTGCAGTTTTTGATTAATACAAATTTGTATTATTACTTATTTTATTAAATATTTATTACGCGCCAAAAACACAAAACAAAATAAGAAAAAAAAACACAAAGCAATACTAAAGCAGGACAAGCAAAACACTAGCCTTGCCGGTTACACTAGCCTTGCCGTTTACACTTATAGCCTTTAATGCACTCAATAGAACAAAACAAAAACAAAAAAAAACCAAAGAGAGCAATCTGTGCTCTTGGCACACACACACACATGCACTTGTAACACTCACGGCGTATAAAAAAGAAACACAAACAAATACGTTTGCATACAACGCCGCACGCAACTTTTCACATTTTCTTTAATTAATGCTTAAAGCGATCTAAACTTTTGTTTAGTTATCACAATTGTTGCTTATAATATTATAAAGCGATTTTAAATATTTTACAACTTTTTTACAACGCCTAAACTTACTAATTTACAATAAGACTGCAGCGCGTTACCGACCGCGACGAGTTGCACGATAAACTGATTTTTGACTCTCTTGCAGCATGGGCGTAGGCAATTTACACGCAGTGGGCATTACGTTTTAGAGATGTTTAAGCAAAAACATTCGAGAGATTATGCAAAAATTTTGGGTTTAAACGTACTGCTACTTGTTTTGCAATATGCAAATTGTTTTTCAAATAATTACGAGGGGCGGCCTGTAGCCTTCTGCCAACGCCACTGTTTTTCGTCTTATTCTTTGTCCTTTCATTGCAGAGTTGCCGAATGCGCGGTTTGCAATAAGAAAATTATTTTGCTTGTGGTCTAAGCAAAAGTGCGTATATTAGGCAACACTAGAAACTGAATTAACTGTTTTTCGTTTTATTCTTTAGCCATTCGTGGCAGAGTTGCCGAAAGCGCAGTTTTCTATCAGAAAAATGATTTTGCATGTTGCCTATGGAAAAATGCGTATATTAGGCAACCTAAAAGAGCAAGAATCGCAATCAAACAAATATGAGAGAGAGAGAGATTGGATCTTTGCAAGAGCCGACTGCGCTGCGGCAAATTATGGTACAATATTGTCGCCATGTTGGAATAAACTGTTTATTATTTCACCATGATCATCGCTAGTAATGTACATATATTGAGAGTGAGGGGCAGACTGCCCTACACGCAAGTATAGATGGGGCATTTACGATTCACGTGCACTGTTTGTTTTACTCGGCAGGTAGAATGATAAAAATCAACGATATTTAAATGTTTTTAAAATTAAAATTTTCAGCTTAATTTTTAATTTTGTGTGAACTAAACACTTATGAAGGAGAATTTTCGTTTTTTGTTCAATAAGGTATAATCGAAACTTAAAAAATAATTAATTAAATAAAAAAACTGGTGCCGATGACGATGATAGGAGAAATAGGAAATGAAAGGAAGTGTTTCTGCTGTAATGTGTCTTGCGAAAGTCAAGTCGATGGTTGTTTCTTTTAACGTAGTTGACTTAGAAACGTTTGATACGCAATCAAGATTATACGTATATTTCATGAAATTATGAAACGAGTTGTCAGACTTTACGTTTTCGTATCTCTTAATAAAATAAAATTTTCTCGGCAATAGATAATAAATAAAAAGGTATAAACGAATGGTTTGACAGAAGAATGGCCGAACTATGCTTGTTAGCATGCAAACAAAATAACAAAATTTTGTGTTGCTAAGGTAGCGCAGTGCGAGTTTCTATTTGTGCATTACTTTTTCCGCAGTTGTAATGCAGATTTTTGGCAGATCACTGCTTTTCTATTTGCCTCCGCTTACAATCCCTCAAACGAAACGCAGCGCTTGTAATCAATTACGTTTTCTGCGGAGGTAATGCAGTATTTCGGCAGACCGCAGAGGCTATGCGCCGCTGGGGTTAATCAGTTGCGCTCACTCAAACCTAAAAATAGCCACCGCTGTGAGCAGTGCCGGTTTGGTGCTGAGCGCTAAGCGGTGCGGCTGACGCTGTGCGTTGCTTGTTGCTGCGATTCACAAAAAGTCGCTGGTTCGTTTATAGATAAGAGCAGAGCGCAAACCAAAAATAAAAATGCCACTTATCGTTACGATTATTTATCGCTAGACTTATCGTTACGGTTATCGTTATACTTTTTCAATGGTGCCTCCCATACAAACCTAATTTAAGACGTTGTCACGTCAAAAGTAAATAAAAAAATTATTCAATATGCTTATATTTTTTTAACTTTTTATATATGTTTGCCAATCAGCAATTTTGTTAAACAGCTTACTGTAGTACACAAACAAGCCTGCAGAGCATCTTATAGTCGACCAGCCTCGCACTTATTAAACTTTTTATTTTCTCTCTTCCTTTTCGTCAACGGTCAGTAATAGCGCTGCAAACTACTCTTTTTGCAAGAAGAACCAGTTCTTATGAACTTTATGCAGTGCTGTGAAAAAAGTAGAAAAGTAAATTGTAAGCGGCGTTAAAAAAGTGATTAGTTAATTTATTTGCGTGTTGCAACAAGTGTAAATTGTTAAATAAATAAATGTATAAATTATTTAAAAAAAGTGCGTATTAAAGCTAAAAGTACGAGTCGTTGGTGCAAATTGGTGTGTGCGGGTGTCCCGGGCAGTCTCAAAGACTCCAATGACCGTTTTTCTTTTGTTTTTATTTTTTTTTTTAAGTGCAAGTTATGTTGCAACGAGTGCAAATTATTAAATAAATAAATATATAAATTATTTATCTAAAGTGCGTGTTAAAGCTGAGCGAGAAAGTCGTTGATTCGTGCGTATGACCTGGGAAGGCTCAGAAAGCTCCAGCGAGCAGCTGTTTTTTTTGTTTTGTTTTTTTTTAAGTGGAAATTATGTTGCAACAAGTGTAAATTGTTAAATAAATACATTTTTTTGTATCTAAAGTGCGTGTTGAAGCTGCAAGTCCTTAGTGCGTGCGTGTGTTCTGGAAAGTCTCAGAAGACTCCAGCAAGCAACTGTTTTTTTTTAAGTGCAAGTTACCGAAGGTTTTAACAAATTTTTTAAAACCACCAAAAAGCTAAGATTGTCGCTAAAGTAAAGCAACTAGTACCTCCGTCAATCTGTTTTTAAGTTGATTAAATAAAGACAAATATTTTTTTGTTGGCAAAATTTTTTATTCTAACTACTCGTAACTCCGGCGGCCGTTTACCAGCTCAAAGGAAGAGGCGCCGGTGCAGCGGCATAATGCAATGGAGCACTGTATCCCAAGGGTGCGCTGTAAGCCAAAGCAGCATGAGGGGCTGCATACCTGGCCACAAGTGGAGCCGCCAATGGAGCAGCCAGTGGTGCAGCCAGTGGTGCGGCTAGAGGCGCAGCCAATGGAGCAGCGAAAGGAGCAGCTACGGGTGCCACAGCTCTTACAACTGGTGCTGCAACGGGTACTGGAGCGGCAATAATCGGAGCATGTGCAATGCCATTGAAGTTTCTAGCGACCACTTGGCTGCTGGTTGCAGTCACAACTGGAGCCGGCACAGCGGCAGCCAACAGTGGAGCAGCCAATGGAGCATGCAACAAGCCGGGCTTGGCAGCAACGCAGGCAATCAGAGCGCAAATGACGATGGTCTAGAAGTATGACAATGACGTAAGTTAATATATCCATAATTATTCGTATCCTTTTTCCCAGGGATAACTCATAAAATACTTACGTATTTGAACATGTTGAATAAGTTTTTTGTAGAATTGGGATTTGTAGTTGATACTTGAAAGTTGGAATTGCGTTTGATGCCATTCCTTCGATTTCGATTTATTTTTATAGCAAATAATTTACGCCGACGAACGTGACGGACGCACTTTGAGCACAAAACGAAAATGAAAAGAAATTAGCATGCAAAGCACAGACAAAGAAAACCAACAAACAGTTGGGCTAACTGTAATAAGCGTGTTGATTTACTTTTTGTATGCAGTGTTGCACAGACTACAGAGTTGTGTTTAAATCAAGATTTACATTTAGAAAACATTGAAGCGACAGAAAGACACGACTTTGAATAAATTGTGATATATGCAGAGGTGTGTATGTCAAGGTTATGCATACTTTATTTGAATTGAATTCTTTAGGGATACGATGCGCGTTTTGCAACACTTTCCTTTTCGGCATTGAGTTGCTTAAAAAAATTATGCGGAGGCGGAATATTTGTAGAATTGGATTTTTTAACGAGAAAAGATAAAGGAACTGGAATTAAGTTTCAGTGTTGGTCAACCAAAAGAATCAATTTATACACTCTTTGCAATATTTTTATATAAATCTTATGGCCATAACTTCTAAACGAGAAGAGATAGAGCAAAAATAACCTCAGATTCGAATCAGTGGCATCGCCAGCTACAATAGGACCAAATTTTAAGCCAATCGGACGAAGTTGATATTTTTTTCTTTAAATGGCCATAACTTCTAAACGGGAAGAGATAGAGCAAAAATAACCACGGATTCGAATCAGTGGCGTCGTCAGCTACAATAGGACCAAATTTTAAGCCAATCGGACGAAGTTGATATTTTTTTCTTTAAATGGCCATAACTTCTAAACGGGAAGAGATAGAGCAAAAATAACCACGGATTCGAATCAGTGGCGTCGTCAGCTACAATAGGACCAAATTTTAAGCCAATCGGACAAAGTTGATATTTTTTTCTTTAAATGGCCATAACTTCTAAACGGGAAGAGATAGAGCAAAAATAACCACGGATTCGAATCAGTGGCGTCGTCAGCTACAAGAGAACTAAATTTTAAGCCAATCGGACAAAGTTGATATATTTTTCTTTAAATGGCCATAACTTCTAAACGAGAAGAGATAGAGCAAAAATAAGCACGGATTCGAATCAGTGGCGTCGTCAGCTACAGTAGGACCAAATTTTAAGCCAATCGGACAAAGTTGATATATTTTTCTTTAAATGGCCATAACTTCTAAACGAGAAGAGATAGAGCAAAAATAACCACGGATTCGAATCAGTGGCGTCGTCAGCTACAATAGGACCAAATTTAAAGCCAATCGGACAAAGTTGATATTTTTTTCTTTAAATGGCCATAACTTCTAAACGGAAGAGATAGAGCAAAAATAAGCACGGATTCGAATCAGTGGCGTCGTCAGCTACAATAGGACCAAATTTAAAGCCAATCGGACAAAGTTGATATTTTTTCTTTAAATGGCCATAACTTCTAAACGAGAAGAGATAGAGCAAAAATAACCAAGGATTCGAATCAGTGGCGTCGTCAGCTACAAGAGAACTAAATTTTAAGCCAATCGGACAAAGTTGATATATTTTTCTTTAAATGGCCATAACTTCTAAACGGGAAGAGATAGAGCAAAAATAAGCACGGATTCGAATCAGTGGCGTCGTCAGCTACAGTAGGACCAAATTTTAAGCCAATCGGACAAAGTTGATATATTTTTCTTTAAATGGCCATAACTTCTAAACGGGAAGAGATAGAGCAAAAATAAGCACGGATTCGAATCAGTGGCGTCGTCAGCTACAATAGGACCAAATTTTAAGCCAATCGGACAAAGTTGATATATTTTTCTTTAAATGGCCATAACTTCTAAACGAGAAGAGATAGAGCAAAAATAACCACGGATTCGAATCAGTGGCGTCGTCAGCTACAATAGGACCAAATTTAAAGCCAATCGGACAAAGTTGATATTTTTTTCTTTAAATGGCCATAACTTCTAAACGGGAAGAGATAGAGCAAAAATAAGCACGGATTCGAATCAGTGGCGTCGTCAGCTACAATAGGACCAAATTTAAAGCCAATCGGACAAAGTTGATATTTTTTTCTTTAAATGGCCATAACTTCTAAACGAGAAGAGATAGAGCAAAAATAACCACGGATTCGAATCAGTGGCGTCGTCAGCTACAAGAGAACTAAATTTTAAGCCAATCGGACAAAGTTGATATATTTTTCTTTAAATGGCCATAACTTCTAAACGGGAAGAGATAGAGCAAAAATAAGCACGGATTCGAATCAGTGGCGTCGTCAGCTACAGTAGGACCAAATTTTAAGCCAATCGGACAAAGTTGATATATTTTTCTTTAAATGGCCATAACTTCTAAACGGGAAGAGATAGAGCAAAAATAAGCACGGATTCGAATCAGTGGCGTCGTCAGCTACAATAGGACCAAATTTTAAGCCAATCGGACAAAGTTGATATATTTTTCTTTAAATGGCCATAACTTCTAAACGAGAAGAGATAGAGCAAAAATAACCACGGATTCGAATCAGTGGCGTCGTCAGCTACAATAGGACCAAATTTAAAGCCAATCGGACAAAGTTGATATTTTTTCTTTAAATGGCCATAACTTCTAAACGGGAAGAGATAGAGCAAAAATAAGCACGGATTCGAATCAGTGGCGTCGTCAGCTACAATAGGACCAAATTTAAAGCCAATCGGACAAAGTTGATATTTTTTTCTTTAAATGGCCATAACTTCTAAACGAGAAGAGATAGAGCAAAAATAACCACGGATTCGAATCAGTGGCGTCGTCAGCTACAAGAGAACTAAATTTTAAGCCAATCGGACAAAGTTGATATATTTTTCTTTAAATGGCCATAACTTCTAAACGGGAAGAGATAGAGCAAAAATAAGCACGGATTCGAATCAGTGGCGTCGTCAGCTACAGTAGGACCAAATTTTAAGCCAATCGGACAAAGTTGATATATTTTTCTTTAAATGGCCATAACTTCTAAACGGGAAGAGATAGAGCAAAAATAAGCACGGATTCGAATCAGTGGCGTCGTCAGCTACAATAGGACCAAATTTTAAGCCAATCGGACAAAGTTGATATATTTTTCTTTAAATGGCCATAACTTCTAAACGAGAAGAGATAGAGCAAAAATAACCACGGATTCGAATCAGTGGCGTCGTCAGCTACAATAGGACCAAATTTAAAGCCAATCGGACAAAGTTGATATTTTTTTCTTTAAATGGCCATAACTTCTAAACGGGAAGAGATAGAGCAAAAATAAGCACGGATTCGAATCAGTGGCGTCGTCAGCTACAATAGGACCAAATTTAAAGCCAATCGGACAAAGTTGATATTTTTTCTTTAAATGGCCATAACTTCTAAACGAGAAGAGATAGAGCAAAAATAACCACGGATTCGAATCAGTGGCGTCGTCAGCTACAAGAGAACTAAATTTTAAGCCAATCGGACAAAGTTGATATATTTTTCTTTAAATGGCCATAACTTCTAAACGGGAAGAGATAGAGCAAAAATAAGCACGGATTCGAATCAGTGGCGTCGTCAGCTACAGTAGGACCAAATTTTAAGCCAATCGGACAAAGTTGATATATTTTTCTTTAAATGGCCATAACTTCTAAACGAGAAGAGATAGAGCAAAAATAAGCACGGATTCGAATCAGTGGCGTCGTTAGCTACAATAGGACCAAATTTTAAGCCAATCGGACAAAGTTGATATATTTTTCTTTAAATGGCCATAACTTCTAAACGGGAAGAGATAGAGCAAAAATAACCACGGATTCGAATCAGTGGCGTCGTCAGCTACAAGAGAACTAAATTTTAAGCCAATCGGACAAAGTTGATATATTTTTTCTTTAAATGGCCATAACTTCTAAACGGGAAGAGATAGAGCAAAATAAGCACGGATTCGAATCAGTGGCGTCGTCAGCTACAATAGGACCAAATTTTAAGCCAATCGGACAAAGTTGATATTTTTTCTTTAAATGGCCATAACTTCTAAACGGGAAGAGATAGAGCAAAAATAAGCACGGATTCGAATCAGTGGCGTCGTCAGCTACAATAGGACCAAATTTTAAGCCAATCGGACAAAGTTGATATTTTTTTCTTTAAATAGCCATAACTTCTAAACGAGAAGAGATAGAGCAAAAATAACCACGGATTCGAATCAGTGGCGTCGTCAGCTACAAGAGAACTAAATTTTAAGCCAATCGGACAAAGTTGATATATTTTTCTTTAAATGGCCATAACTTCTAAACGGGAAGAGATAGAGCAAAAATAAGCACGGATTCGAATCAGTGGCGTCGTCAGCTACAATAGGACCAAATTTAAAGCCAATCGGACAAAGTTGATATTTTTTTCTTTAAATGGCCATAACTTCTAAACGAGAAGAGATAGAGCAAAAATAACCACGGATTCGAATCAGTGGCGTCGTCAGCTACAAGAGAACCAAATTGTAAGCCAATCGGACAAAGTTGATATTTTTTTCTTTAAATGGCCATAACTTCTAAACGGGAAGAGATAGAGCAAAAATAACCACGGATTCGAATCAGTGGCGTCGTCAGCTACAAGAGAACTAAATTTTAAGCCAATCGGACAAAGTTGATATATTTTTCTTTAAATGGCCATAACTTCTAAACGGGAAGAGATAGAGCAAAAATAACCACGGATTCGAGTCAGTGGCGTCGTCAGCTACAAGAGAACCAAATTGTAAGCCAATCGGACAAAGTTGATATATTTTTCTTTAAATGGCCATAACTTCTAAACGGGAAGAGATAGAGCAAAAATAAGCACGGATTCGAATCAGTGGCGTCGTCAGCTACAATAGGACCAAATTTTAAGCCAATCGGACAAAGTTGATATATTTTTCTTTAAATGGCCATAACTTCTAAACGGGAAGAGATAGAGCAAAAATAACCACGGATTCGAATCAGTGGCGTCGTCAGCTACAAGAGAACTAAATTTTAAGCCAATCGGACAAAGTTGATATATTTTTCTTTAAATGGCCATAACTTCTAAACGGGAAGAGATAGAGCAAAAATAACCACGGATTCGAGTCAGTGGCGTCGTCAGCTACAATAGGACCAAATTTTAAGCCAATCAGACAAAGTTGATATTTTTTTCTTTAAATGGCCATAACTTCTAAACGAGAAGAGATAGAGCAAAAATAACCAGGGATTCGAATCAGTGGCGTCGTCAGCTACAAGAGAACTAAATTTTAAGCCAATCGGACAAAGTTAATATATTTTTCTTTAAATGGCCATAACTTCTAAACGGGAAGAGATAGAGCAAAAATAACCACGGATTCGAATCAGTGGCGTCGTCAGCTACAATAGGACCAAATTTAAAGCCAATCGGACAAAGTTGATATTTTTTTCTTTAAATGGCCATAACTTCTAAACGGGAAGAGATAGAGCAAAAATAACCACGGATTCGAATCAGTGGCGTCGTCAGCTACAAGAGAACTAAATTTTAAGCCAATCGGACAAAGTTGATATATTTTTCTTTAAATGGCCATAACTTCTAAACGAGAAGAGATAGAGCAAAAATAACCACGGGTTCGAATCAGTGGCGTCGTCAGCTACAATAGGACCAAATTTTAAGCCAATCGGACAAAGTTGATATATTTTTCTTTAAATGGCCATAACTTCTAAACGGGAAGAGATAGAGCAAAAATAAGCACGGATTCGAATCAGTGGCGTCGTCAGCTACAAGAGAACCAAATTGTAAGCCAATCGGACAAAGTTGATATATTTTTCTTTAAATGGCCATAACTTCTAAACGGGAAGAGATAGAGCAAAAATAACCACGGATTCGAGTCAGTGGCGTCGTCAGCTACAATAGGACCAAATTTTAAGCCAATCGGACAAAGTTGATATATTTTTCTTTAAATGGCCATTACTTCTAAACGGGAAGAGATAGAGCAAAAATAAGCACGGATTCGAATCAGTGGCGTCGTCAGCTACAATAGGACCAAATTTTAAGCCAATCGGACAAAGTTGATATATTTTTCTTTAAATGGCCATAACTTCTAAACGGGAAGAGATAGAGCAAAAATAAGCACGGATTCGAATCAGTGGCGTCGTCAGCTACAATAGGACCAAATTTTAAGCCAATCGGACAAAGTTGATATATTTTCTTTAAATGGCCATAACTTCTAAACGGGAAGAGATAGAGCAAAAATAACCACGGATTCGAATCAGTGGCGTCGTCAGCTACAAGAGAACTAAATTTTAAGCCAATCGGACAAAGTTGATATATTTTTCTTTAAATGGCCATAACTTCTAAACGGGAAGAGATAGAGCAAAAATAAGCACGGATTCGAATCAGTGGCGTCGTCAGCTACAATAGTACCAAATTTTAAGCCAATCGGACAAAGTTGATATATTTTTCTTTAAATGGCCATAACTTCTAAACGAGAAGAGATAGAGCAAAAATAAGCACGGATTCGAATCAGTGGCGTCGTCAGCTACAATAGGACCAAATTTTAAGCCAATCGGACAAAGTTGATATTTTTTTCTTTAAATGGCCATAACTTCTAAACGAGAAGAGATAGAGCAAAAAGAACCACGGATTCAAATCAGTGGCGTCGTCAGCTACAATAGGACCAAATTTTAAGCCAATCGACAAAGTTGATATTTTTTTCTTTAAATGGCCATAACTTCTAAACGGGAAGAGATAGAGCAAAAATAACCACGGATTCGAATCAGTGGTGTCGTAGCTACAAGAGGACTAAATTTCAAGCCAATCGGACAAAGTTGATATTTTTTCTTTAAATGGCCATAACTTCTAAACGGGAAGAGATAGAGCAAAAATAACCTCAGATTCGAATCAGTGGCGTCGTCAGCTACAAGAGAACTAAATTTTAAGCCAATCGGACAAAGTTGATATTTTTTTCTTTAAATGGCCATAACTTCTAAACGAGAAGAGATAGAGCAAAAATAACCACGGATTCAAATCAGTGGCGTCGTCAGCTACAATAGGACCAAATTTTAAGCCAATCGGACAAAGTTGATATATTTTTCTTTAAATGGCCATAACTTCTAAACGGGAAGAGATAGAGCAAAAATAACCACGGATTCGAATCAGTGGCGTCGTCAGCTACAAGAGAACTAAATTGTAAGCCAATCGGACAAAGTTGATATTTTTTCTTTAAATGGCCATAACTTCTAAACGAGAAGAGATAGAGCAAAAATAACCACGGATTCGAATCAGTGGCGTCGTCAGCTACAATAGGACCAAATTTTAAGCCAATCGGACAAAGTTGATATTTTTTTCTTTAAATGGCCATAACTTCTAAACGGGAAGAGATAGAGCAAAAATAACCACGGATTCGAATCAGTGGCGTCGTCAGCTACAAGAGAACTAAATTGTAAGCCAATCGGACAAAGTTGATATTTTTTTCTTTAAATGGCCATAACTTCTAAACGAGAAGAGATAGAGCAAAAATAACCACGGATTCGAATCAGTGGCGTCGTCAGCTACAATAGGACCAAATTTTAAGCCAATCGGACAAAGTTGATATTTTTTCTTTAAATGGCCATAACTTCTAAACGAGAAGAGATAGAGCAAAAATAACCACGGATTCGAATCAGTGGCGTCGTCAGCTACAAGAGGACTAAATTTTAAGCCAATCGGACAAAGTTGATATATTTTTCTTTAAATGGCCATAACTTCTAAACGAGAAGAGATAGAGCAAAAATAACGCGGATTCGAATCAGTGGCGTCGTCAGCTGCAATAGGACAAAATTTTTAGCCAATCGGACCAAGTTGATATTTTTTCTTTAAATGGCCATAACTTCTAAACGGGAAGAGATAGAGCAAAAATAACCACGGATTCGAATCAGTGGCGTCGTCAGCTACAAGAGGACTAAATTTTAAGCCAATCGTACAAAGTTGATATATTTTTCTTTAAATGGCCATAACTTCTAAACGAGAAGAGATAGAGCAAAAATAACCACGGATTCGAATCAGTGGCGTCGTCAGCTACAAGAGGACTAAATTTTAAGCCAATCGTACAAAGTTGATATATTTTTCTTTAAATGGCCATAACTTCTAAACGAGAAGAGATAGAGCAAAAATAACCACGGATTCGAATCAGTGGCGTCGTCAGCTACAAGAGAACCAAATTGTAAGCCAATCGGACAAAGTTTATATTTTTTCTTTAAATGGCCATAACTTCTAAACGAGAAGAGATAGAGCAAAAATAACCACGGATTCGAATCAGTGTCGTCGTCAGCTACAAGAGAACTAAATTTTAAGCCAATCGGACAAAGTTTATATTTTTTTCTTTAAATGGCCATAACTTCTAAACGAGAAGAGATAGAGCAAAAATAACCACGGATTCGAATCAGTGGCGTCGTCAGCTACAAGAGAACCAAATTGTAAGCCAATCGGACAAAGTTTATATTTTTTCTTTAAATGGCCATAACTTCTAAACGAGAAGAGATAGAGCAAAAATAACCACGGATTCGAATCAGTGGCGTCGTCAGCTACAATAGGACCAAGTTTTAAGCCAATCGGACAAAGTTGATATTTTTTTCTTTAAATGGCCATAACTTCTAAACGGGAAGAGATAGAGCAAAAATAACCACGGATTCGAATCAGTGGCGTCGTCAGCTGCAATAGGACCAAATTTTAAGCCAATCGGACAAAGTTGATATTTTTTCTTTAAATGGCCATAACTTCTAAACGGGAAGAGATAGAGCAAAAATAATCACGGATTCGAATCAGTGGCTTCGTCAGCTACAATAGGACCAAGTTTTAAGCCAATCGGACAAAGTTGATATTTTTTCTTTAAATGGCCATAACTTCTAAACGGGAAGAGATAGAGCAAAAATAACCACGGATTCGAATCAGTGGCGTCGTTAGCTACAATAGGACCAAGTTTTAAGCCAATCGGACAAAGTTGATATTTTTTCTTTAAATGGCCATAACTTCTAAACGGGAAGAGATAGAGCAAAATAACCACGGATTCGAATCAGTGGCGTCGTCAGCTACAATAGGACCAAGTTTTAAGCCAATCGGACAAAGTTGATATTTTTTTCTTTAAATGGCCATAACTTCTAAACGGGAAGAGATAGAGCAAAAATAACCACGGATTCGAATCAGTGGCGTCGTTAGATACAATAGGACCAAGTTTTAAGCCAATCGACAAAGTTGATATTTTTTTCTTTAAATGGCCATAACTTCTAAACGGGAAGAGATAGAGCAAAAATAACCACGGATTCGAATCAGTGGCGTCGTCAGCTACAATAGGACCAAATTTTAAGCCAATCGGACAAAGTTGATATTTATTTCTTTAAATGGCCATAACTTCTAATCGGGAAGAGATAGAGCAAAAATAACCACGGATTCGAATCAGTGGCGTCGTCAGCTGCAATAGGACCAAATTTTAAGCCAATCGGACAAAGTTGATATTTTTTTCTTTAAATGGCCATAACTTCTAAACGGGAAGAGATAGAGCAAAAATAACCACGGATTCGAATCAGTGGCGTCGTCAGCTACAATAGGACCAAGTTTTAAGCCAATCGGACAAAGTTGATATTTTTTCTTTAAATGGCCGTAACTTCTAAACGGGAAGAGATAGAGCAAAAATAACCACGGATTCGAATCAGTGGCGTCGTTAGCTACAATAGGACCAAGTTTTAAGCCAATCGGACAAAGTTGATATTTTTTTCTTTAAATGGCCATAACTTCTAAACGGGAAGAGATAGAGCAAAAATAACCACGGATTCGAATCAGTGGCGTCGTCAGCTACAATAGGACCAAATTTTAAGCCAATCGGACAAAGTTGATATTTTTTTTTAAATGGCCATAACTTCTAAACGGGAAGAGATAGAGCAAAAATAACCACGGATTCGAATCAGTGGCGTCGTCAGCTGCTTATAGGACCAAATTTTAAGCCAATCGGACAAAGTTGATATTTTTTTTAAATGGCCGTAACTTCTAAACGGGAAGAGATAGAGCAAAAATAACCACGGATTCGAATCAGTGGCGTCGTCAGCTGCTTATAGGACCAAATTTTAAGCCAATCGGACAAAGTTGATATTTTTTTTAAATGGCCATAACTTCTAAACGGGAAGAGATAGAGCAAAAATAACCACGGATTCGAATCAGTGGCGTCGTCAGCTACAATAGGACCAAATTTTAAGCCAATCGGACAAAGTTGATATTTTTTCTTTAAATGGCCATAACTTCTAAACGGGAAGAGATAGAGCAAAAATAACCACGGATTCGAATCAGTGGCATCGTCAGCTACAATAGGACTAAGTTTTAAGCCAATCGTACAAAGTTGATATTTTTTCTTTAAATGGCCATAACTTCTAAACGGGAAGAGATAGAGCAAAAATAACCACGGACTCGAATCTGTGGCGTCGTCAGCTACAATAGGACAAAATTTTAAGCCAATCGGACAAAGTTGATATTTTTTTCTTTAAATGGCCATAACTTCTAAACGGGAAGAGATAGAGCAAAAATAACCACGGGTTCGAATCAGTGGCGTCGTCAGCTACAAGAGGACCAAATTTTAAACCAATCTGACAAAGTTGAATTTTTTTTCTTTAAATGGGCATAAATTCTAAACGAGAAGAGATAGAGCAAAAATAACCACGGATTCGAATCAGTGGCGTCGTCAGCTACAAGAGGACCAAATTTTAAGCCAATCGGACAAAGTAGAATTTTTTTTCTTTAAATGACCATAACTTCTAAGCGGGAAGAGATAGAGCAAAAATAACCACGGATTCGAATCAGTGGCGTCGTCAGCTACAATAGGACCAAATTTTAAGCCAATCGGACAAAGTTGATATTTTTTTCTTTAAATGGCCATAACTTCTAAACGGGAAGAGATAGAGCAAAAATAGCCACGGATTCGAATCAGTGGCGTCGTCAGCTACAATATGACCAAGTTTTAAGCCAATCGGACAAAGTTGATGTTTTTAATTTCAATTGGCCATAACTTTTAAACGGGAAGAGATAGAGCAAAAATAACCACGGATTCGAATCAGTGGCATCGTCAGCTACAAGAGGACCAAATTTTAAGCCAATCGGACAAAGTTGATGGTTTTAACTTCAAATGGCCATAACTTCTAAACGAGAAGAGATAGAGCAAAAATAACCTCATATTCGAATTAGTTGTGTCAGCTACGTTAGGACCAACGAGTTATTTTTGTTGTTATTTAAATTAAACTACCAAACTTCAATAATACATTTAAATCAAAGATTTCGACATGCAAAAAGGTCACTCAACCCATTTAGACCACAGTCTAACCTTGACCCAAATTGAAAAAATATATATCTAGTTTATATATAGCTACCAAAAAATAAATAATTTATGTGTCAGCAACCTGTGTTTCTGTCTGTGTGTTTGTGCATGTTCATATGGCTTCTGGCTAACAACTAGTACAATAGTTGGCCAAAATAATTGTTAGTACTGTCGCACGTGTCTAAAATATTTAATTGGCTGACACTGTGTGTGTTTTGTTTGTGTGCAAGCACTGTGGGGCATAAACAAAAGGGATAGAAAATCTTCTTTTTTTTTGTTTTGGCCAAAATGCTGCTGTCAACTAGTGTTTGTCAACAAAAGACACAGAGTTTAGCCAAGTTCGTGCAATTGTATCAATTTTTTTGTAACCCATTTGCTGATTTCTGCATAATACAAAACCCATGAATTTCATACAAATTTGTCTAATTACTTATAAAGCTGTTAGCTCGGGCGGCTAATTGCCCTTCGGGTTTTGCTTCAAAGCCCTGAAAGACCTACCAATTATTAAGCCAATACTTATAATGGACAGCAACGTTGCCTGCATTTTAAGTAGCTGGCTAAGCCAGCTGGCTTTTGTTAACAATTTGTTGGTATATAAAAGCTGGCCATGGCAACGGTTTGGCATCAGTTTACTTTTGAGTTTAACAACAGCAAGAAGTACAAAGAAATTTTTATAAATCCCTTAACAAAATGTTTAAATACGTTAGTACTTTACTTAAGTTAAGCAAGTTTACCTTATTGATGAAATCTTTTTCTAGACCATCGTCATCTGCGCCTTGTTTGCCTGCGTTGCGGCCAAGCCCAGCTTGTTGCATGCCCCACTGGCGGCTCCGCTGCTGACCGCCGCTGTGCCCGCTCCATTTGTTACTGCACATAGCAGCCAAGTGGTGGCTAGGAACTTCAATGGCATTGCTCATGCTCCCGTGATAGCCGCTCCCGCTCCAGTGGCCTTTGCTGCTCCCCCGCACTTCGTCCGCGCTGCTGCTCCAGTGGTTAGAACTGTTGCGCCTTTAGCTGCTCCTCTACACGCGCATCTGGCTGCACCTCTGGCTGCTCCTCTGGCAGCTCCTGTGGCTGCTCCATTGCACGCGCATCTGGCTGCACCTTTGGCTCATTCGTATGCTGCACCATTTGCTTACTCCGCCGCTCCATTAGGCTATGCTGCCGCTCCTGGTTGGTGGTAAGCCAAGGATTAACTCTGTGTTCAATGACTGATAGCCTTTAATAAAAATCATTTTAAATTGGTACAAAAAAGAAAAGCCAATCTTGGCCATTGTTTGTTCTGGCCACAACGCTTCATTTTCTTTGGGTTTCCACTTTGCTCCATTGCTCCCCCAGAGTCAATAGTTTTTGGAGCGTCGCCTTTTATTCAGGTCATTTGTGTTTCATTGTCCTGTGCAAATGCTCCAAAGGAATTATGACACATGTGGGCAGCTCTGGTCTGACCAGCGCTTAGCTCTGCTGGGATTTTTGTGGCTCTCCTTGGGTCAGATGTCAGCTGCCGTTATTCATTCGTTTCTCACATATTTGCCATTAATTTGGCTTTGGTTTTCATTGAGCCAACATTCCGAGTCCTAGCTGGAAAAACAATTTTTGCAGTCAAAGTGTCAGTAGTAACTGTTGAAGGAAAGCGAAAACTTAAACAGCAAAGATAAGGCTGTAGTCTTAACCCCTGAACACCCCACTCCTGATCCATCACTTTTGGCATTGTTAACCCGCAGTTCGTTGAGAAGAAAATTTTCCATACTAGATTTTCAACAGCAGCGCAAACGCTGCAAAGTTTATCCTCAATTAAACTTTTTGTTGTTGCGTAAAATTGCTTCACAGTTGTGTGGGTGTGCGTGTGTGTGTGTACTTGAGCATGTGTGACGTAGGCCATAGACCCCCCCGAACCACCCACCAACTTCATTTGTTGGCTTAACTTTTAACTTCGCTTGCCTTAATTTGGTATTTTTTTTATTTTTTCCATTTGAACTTTTATTTGAGAGCTCCGCTCCGGTTTTTATAGCTATGGTAATTTCCGGCGCTAACTCCTGCAGAAAAATAAAAAACGCAAAAATCCTTGAACTTGCAGCAACTCCATTGCCCAAAAACTTCACATACATAACTTCAGCAGGCAATCAAATTGTCGGTTCAGAGTACAACTCCTACGTGAGAGCATCTGTGTGGGAGGCTATGAGTATCTGTGTGTGAGGAGTATCTATGTGTGTATCTGTGTTTGGCAGTACGTTTGCCAACATTTCCTTAGCTTCTCAGCCAAAATGCGTTTTAATTTGTTGCATCATTGCGTTGTCAAGTCTTTTTAATTGATTCGACATCAAGTCTGGTACCAAGTTTTAATGCACAATTCCGTGTAATTAGCTCTTGAAAAAGATGGATTGACATTTGTATTTTTTTTTGTACGTATGTCTACACTGTACCAGAAAAACTTAAGGGATGCATTCAGTTAGTGCTAAAAATTGTAACTTAAGAAAAAGATCTGTAGGACCAGAAAATGAGTCATGAGCGTCTGTCTGGAGTCAAAATGGGGTCTTCTTTTCGGATTCGTAGTTCTTAGTTACAATTTAAGTATATAATAATAACTAGTGAGACCAGCAGACGTTATCCTGCCCAAGCTTTTTGAATACTCTTAAAGTGATTAAACATCGTAAGATTCTCTAGTTAGCTTATCTGGAGAAATATAAGATTTTTAGATTAGTTTGCAGATCGATTCAAACTTGCACCATTGTAAGTCGAATGTCACGCTTCACTGGTCTGTCTTACACGAATTCTTTCACGTTCATTGCGATCTTCACGTTTCTGGGCAGTACGATTAGATTGATAATAAATTTGATTCGTTGAATTTCTTCCAATTGAAATACTTAATGCATTGATCGATTAGAATACGGCATTCCCAATTGTCCTAATGATTTATTAGCCACTTCCGGCTTACGTTTTGCTTGATGTACTCGAAACAAAATATTTTCTGATAAATAATCTAATTCCAAAATAATCGCAAATCGAACACATATTTGATATGGATGAGCAGTACTAGCAGCATATGCTAAAGTTTGATCCCAGTGCAAATCATTTTCCAACAAAATTTTCCACAATACGCCATTCACAGTTCTCAATGATAGAAACAATGTTGGACCTCGAACATTGATAACAATATCAGTTTTTGTATATATGGCGTATATCTCACGAACCAATACCCACAAACAATGGGCTTAAAACCTTTGTATTGACACCCTCTAACACACGCAAAAATTAGATTTAAAATTCATTGACGCCTTCTTGAGAACATACGTAACATGTGACACATACTTTTTATACCCTGTACCGTATGGTACCAAGGGTATATTAAGTGTGTGCAAGCCGAAAATGTATGTAACATATAGAAGGAGATGTCGGAGACACCCCAAAGTTACCTAAAATATGATCAGGGTGAATAGAGAAGTCGATATACCCATGTCCGTCTGTCCGTCTGTCCGTGTGAACGCCTAGATCTCAGAGATGGTAAGAGCTAGAGTTACCAAACTTTCACATTAGATCCCATATTATTCCATAGGAGGCAAGTTTATTTTATTTTTTTGATATCGGGGATAAATTAAATAGCTCCCATGGGGGTGTTTGAGACGACCTCGACAAAAAAAAAGCGTTTTAGCTGAATAATTCGTTTGTTTATGAAGATATCGTAACCAAATTTGGTATTCGAAAGTTTTTTATAGTTCCCAATCACTGTGCCAAATTTGAACAAAATCGGTTGACTATATCATATAGCTCCCATAGGTCCGATCTTCCAAAAAATCGATTTTTGAACAAAATTTGTTGTGTTTTATTTGTTTGTTAAGATATTGGGACCATATTTGACATTCGTGAGTATTTTATAGTTCCTAAGCACTGTACTAAATTTAATCCAAATCGTTTGACTAGATCATATAGCTCCCATAGGACCAATCGGTCCAAAAACACGTTTTTTATACAAAATTCGATGTGTTTTGTTTGTTTGTAAAGATATTTGAAATAAATTTGGCATTCAGATCTTTTTTAAGGTATTTAAGCACTGCGTCAAATTTAATTGAAATCGGTTGACTATATCATATAGCTCCCATAGGAACGATCGGTAAAAAAAAATATTTTTGCTTAAAAATTCTTCTGTTTTTGGTTTTTTGTGAAGAAATCGGACTTTATTACTAGCTAGTGGTACAGGGTATCCTAAAGTCGTCCGCGCCCGACTTTACGTCCGCCATTTTTTTATATATATATCGATTATTATAAACTAATAAAGTAACCAAGTTTTCTTGTAATGTATTGGCAGAAACAGTGACGGATCCACTGGGGGCCTTTAGAGTCCGCACCCCCTAAAAGTTGTGAAAAATGGTTGAAAGTCTCTTGCGAGCTCTGCTATAGAATCACTTCGATGTGAATTTAGCAAAGATTATATTGGAGCTTAACCACTAAAAACTTATAAAATAGAAAACAAAAATTTTAAAAATAAATAGAAAAAGAGAAGTAATTAAATAAGTAACAATAATAGTAACCGGTAATTTACTTTAACTACTTTTAGAGTTCTTCCAATAAATTCTATTTTCTGGAGCATGTTCATGCGATATCTTGTAAATAAATTATCCCAAAAATAAATTGAAATAAGTTATTTTTAATACATATAACCCATAAATAATCATTTTGAAAGGGCTATGTTTTACTGAAAGGTCTTTTTCGGGCATATTTTTATTGGGATATCCTGTCTGATCTCGTTCGAATCATCTAGGCTTTTATTTTTAAACCAACACAAACTGTACACTTCTGTGTGTATTAAATTATTACAAACAGTTGGGAATTTTAGTTTTTACATATAAAAACCGCATTTAAAACGATTTTTATAGGATTCATACTTTAAAAATTTTGTTGTAGATGAGCTACATAAACCAAAAAAAGTAATCAATCTATATGTATATTTTTTTTTTAACATTTTGCAGATATTATTTACCGGCGTACTCTCTTTCTTTTAATCATCGACTCTTTACATATGAAAACTCAATTTTTTTTCAACTAACAAAATAATCGTATCCTTTGTCAAGCTCCAAATTCAACTAAAGTAATATATAGAACTTATTTACAGAGCATATAAAAGTCGGCATACATAAACTTAATTTTTCTTAAAGCATTTGTAGCAAGTGTAATCTGTATAATTTTGCAACCAAGTCTGTTAAATTGTATGAATTGATTTTTCGCAACAATTTTGTGCTCTTAACATATTTGCAGAACAAGAGATTATTGAAAAAGAAAACCATATTTGGCATATTTGTTCGTCCCTTGTTTGTCGAATTTGTGCAAATAAGAACTTTGTACAATTCGTTGGAAATTTGAGAACTTGAAGAGATTTGTATGCCAAAAAGTCCGAAAATGTAAAGCAAAAAATAAGACTTGTTGGCCATGCTTGAAATCTAACTACTACTTTTGAGTTTAGATTAAATACAATGTATCTCGTTTTAAGTTTTGTGGTAAAAAAGTTCAGTGGTCCAGGACGCCCCTCTGCCTTTGATACATTTGAGTTTGTTGTAAATTTTGAGTGTGATTTGGGCAGGATTCTATTGTAATTACACTGCAAATGAATTTTTAGAACCAAATTTCCTGTTGCTGGCTCATTTTACCGTAACAGAAGGAAAAATAGATAGAAATGATAAAATCGATTCCTTTTAATGTGCTGTTTGTTTGCGAATTGGTCAATGTGGCAACCCTTCCAGGCAGCAGTAGCTCCCTTCACACTTTCGTATGGCGAAATCTTTGGTAATAGTTTTTTAGACGCTACTGTACCAAAATCATATCTCATTTAAAATGTCTATCACTTGGCCAAAGTCCAGTATCGATCTCTTTAGAAGCTTTCCCACCAAACCCAGGTGGTCCGACAGCCTTTACCACACTGCCTAGGCTTCTGAAAATCAATCCAATTACTTTATAACCCTTACCCTGTTCATGGTTATAATATTTATTCTCGGTGTATCACGAAAATTATACCAACTTATTGTAGCTAGCAGCATTCTTTGTATTAAATTTAAAAAAAACTTCTAAAAATTTCGATTTTCTCCAAGAATAATTTTCAGATTTTAAACGATTTCATAAGCGTAGAAATTTTGTTAATTTTAACTTCTATACTTCAAGGTAAGTTGTCCGTATGAAGATGTCAGTAGTTCCCGGACAGTAACAACAGAAGATAAGATTTTTTTAAATTTGTAAAATTCATATTTATGAATTTTTTTTATATGTCTATATTTTTAATCAGTTTATTTTAATCGCTTTAGAGAAAAATTATACACAAATTTATTAGGATTTTTGAAAAATATTTTCACCAGCTTTTCTTTGCAATTTTTTAAGCATTCCGAAATTCTAAAAAAATAAATCCAGTTGAAAAATATTTAAAGCGTAAGTTGCAGCAGCAAACAAAGAACTGCATCCGTATCATATTTGTGTTCTCCTTAAGAATACTTCTACTGCCTGGATAGCAAATATCCCTTCAGCCTGCAAAAATATCCTTTTGTGGTTCTGAAAATGATGCGATTCGCACGAAGTCGGTAGTCAGTACGTGATTTGTTTGCCAAAACATATTACATTTACATGACAAGCAGAAGGATATGCTAAAGTATCCTAGATGCTCCTGCCATTTTGACATTTGACATACCTTTTTTAAATTGTACTTAAAACAAAGAAATGCTGCAAATTTTCGCTTGAAATACTCTGCAACAATTGTGTCAAAAGAAATTTTCAGTTGCCTTTCATTACAATCAAAAAAGGTAGAAATGAGAAAAGTTTTCCGGAGTCTTGTCAATTAAGTTTTGGATTTTAAATTGAGATGTCAAGGAGATCTGCATCTTAATACTTTTTGTACTTTCAACTAATTTTAAGGAATGCAAAATATTTAATGATAATAAATAATATTTGACTTATTTAAATATCGAGAAACATATAAAATGTTTACGAAGGCTTACTTAGGATCACATAGGCAGCTTGAAGTATGGTATCTGTTATTTCATATAATGATATTTTTTTTAATATTTTTAAATCAATCAACCCAATAAAATATTATTTTATGGTTCATTGTCTTCGCTACATCAAAGACTAAAAATGAAAACTTTTTTTTGTTTTTGCGTGCTCCCAATTTCACATTTTTATCTGTCGACATCGTATCTTTCGATTGAATTTTACTAGCTAACAAATTTAAGGGCTATCGAGTAAACTTTCCTATAAAAGTGATTCTTAGGGTAATTTCGGGTCGACACACATGAATGGGAATTTTCTTTTTTTTTTTAATTCCGTTTTCGAGATTTTATCGAAAATCTGGTTTTTGGGCACATTTTTCAGTTATTCGTTAGTATCTCATAAACTAAATATTATATCGAAATGAAAGCCGATTAGTTTGAAAAGTATTAAAAAGCAAGCCAAAAATTTGTAGTATTAAATTTTTTTTCAAAATTACACTTTTTTTGACAATAATTATCAATAAATATTTAACATATATTACAATATTTTACATATATAATGGGCATAAATAAAATTTACAAAAAATTTTGGTTTCAATTTTTTGCACTTTTGAACCCAGTTTGCCAGTTCTAATCGATTTCACTTTGTCGGATTTAAACCACATAGAAAAAGAGTTTTAGTGAAATTGGGTGCAAATATATAGCTTTTAAAAGAAGTCGAATAAAATATAAAATATTCGTACTTGTTGTTTTTCTTACACAGTAAAGAGATATTCACTAACATTTCATGCATGAATTCAGGGCTGAAAAACGTATAAATGGGGGTCCAAGCTGCCAGGAATGAAGAAAAAATATTGATTAGAAGACTAATCAGAAAAGGGACATATACAAAAAAAATTGTATGGGAAAGTGCCTCATAGAGGACTTTAAAATATGTGACAAAATCGATAATCGAAAATACGTTGCCCGCGAAGTTTGAAAAGTCGCCTTACTTTTTGAACACACCTCGTATGGTTATTATTATTATTATTTATTTTATTGGGTGTATAAATGTACTGCGACCCAGGTGAATCTCTTGTGCTCCCTTCATGGCTTAGAGTTCTCCCAAGAGTCCTAAGCCCAGCATGTATTGCAGTATTTTGTTTGGACTTATGAGAAAGTACATACGCAGGATCTAATTTCTTTTACCGGCGAGTGCCATACATTCACATTATACATGCGAAGAAGTTTCTTCCTTCATGCTACAGAAGCGCCAGAGTCCACTATCCACTATGCCAATTTTGTTTAAGTAGCTGCGGATCCTACGATGTCCCGTCAGAAGGTCCGTCAGGATTCTCACGGTGTTCTTTCCGTGCGTTATCATGACTTTGTACCTTATACTGTTGTAGTAAGAGAGGAGGATCTTTGACTGTTTAAGCCCTGGTATCTGCGCCCAGTGAAGCAGACGTTTTTATTCTCCTCTGTGCTCAGTAGGTCCCGTACCACGTGGTTACCAATCCCACAGTGTGGTTGAGGACCGATTGGCGATGCTGTTGCACCGGTTCTTCTAAGTTTATCTGCCAGCTCATTTCCAGGAATATTGTTGTGTCCTGGAACCCATCTTATCGTGAGCTTTTTCCTGGATCCTAAATTATCCAGTGACCTTCTCACTTCTTTAATCAGCCTTGAAGTAATCTTGGCTATACTTAATGCCTTTATTGCTGCTTGGCTAGGAGACAGAATGGAAATATACTTTTCATGGCAGTTTTTTTGCAGATTGAATTCTGCACATCTTCGAATTGCATAGACTTGAGCTTAGAAAATGCTGCTGTGTCTGCCTAGAGGAACGTAACATTTGGTCCTGGGGCCTACTACCCCCGGAGCACTTCCTTGAACAGTGAGTGATCAATATTTGTATCAAACATTTATTATCGATGCATTTAGTTTTTTGAGCATATTTATTTATTTATTTTGACATGTTCTAACAAAAAAAATTAAATTTAAGAACTTAGTCTATCTACAAAAATTTTCCAACTATCTCTATTTCGCGCTATTGCTCGAAGTTCGCTGACAGATTTGCTCGTCTCACTCCTAATTGACCTTCGCCATGTGATTTTTGGACGTCCGCGGTTTCTTCTGCCCTGGGGGTTCCATTCTAGTACTCTATGCGCCATTTCGTCGATAGGTTTACGTAGGGTGTGTCCAAGTCAACCATATTTTCGCCTCAATATTTGTTTGTCGATCGGCTGTTGTTTAGTTATTTCCCACAACCGTTCGTTACGAATCGTCCTTGGCCACCAGATTCTTAGTATCTGTTTTTGAGCATAACTAACCTTAATAACTTGAGAAAGTTTGGGAAGCGTTAAATATTTTGGCTTAAATCTATCTAAAATTCTAGATGAAAGCTCTATAAATAGGTGTTTTATTTGTTGCGCTTGTCTTAAAGTAGAACATTATTGACTATATAATTTAAATCTTGATTTCAAACTTGACAGAGCTAAATAGGCATACATCAAAGACTTTATTGTAGCTTTTACCCCCGTAGGATCCTGAAAGCTACTATTCACATACAAACATATATTTTTTATAAAAATAAAATGAAATTTTGGGTTTTAATAACACAGATCTACAAATACCGGGGTCATTCTAGTTGTTGGAAAGCTGAGGAACATTTTCCGAAGTAATTTACTACGTAGAATCCGAATCCGGAGTCAAAATTTGCCCCTCGGGACAGGATTTTGAGATATTTATGGTTATGTACCAAAAAAAAGACGTAGGTTAGGTTAGGTAACTTCGAATAAAAATAACTTTGCAAAAAGAAATCGTAATTGATCTCTTAAGCTCTTAATTAACAATAAGTATCTCCAAATCTTGACGCCAATTCTGAACCCGGATTCAGATTCTAAGCAGCAAATTGCTTCGGAAATGACCCGAAGCTTTCCAACCACTAACCATGTTGGCCTGTGTTATTCATGTCTTTCGACAGTTCCAACTTTTTGCGACTTATTTTCATAACTTAATTTAATAATATCATTTTATAGCATTATGCAGCGTAAAAAACTTTTTATGTCATAAAAATTTATTACAAAAATTTTATAAAATCGAGAACTATCAATATTTTTATGCATGAACTATTTTAAGTTAATCGTTTTGCCTAGACTCTATAAAAAAATTAAGCTTTGCTATTGAATCAAAAAAACAAAGGACTTTTGATAGATGAATCCGCCATAATCTAACATGTCATAAAAATAAGCCCATTAAAAAACCATAAAATCATTTGACGAAAACGATTCCAAACCAATTCACATTTAATAAGCTAATGCAATGCGATATGCTTTAAGCGTTTAAATAATGAGTAGAATCCTTTCCAGGACGTTTGACATTTTTGCCAATTTGTACAATGGCAACGTTCTCTATGCAATTGACTTGCTGGCAGCAAAATGACAGGATCCTGAAACAGAGCTTAACAATCAGCCATCTGCCAATAATAGAAAAGTTTTATTTAAATAGAACAAAGGACCAAAAAAAAAACAAAATGGCTGATAAAAGAGTAGAAACCGACTTTAATAGCATTCATTGGCGGCGCTGTCGCTGTTTCATGTCAGTTTGTTCGAAATGGGATTTCCATAGTTGTGTAATTGTAATCATTTCCGTTTTTTATGCAGTCCATATTACGCATACGCCGTGGGTGCTTTAAGCAAAAAATTGACATAAAAATATTGATTTTTTGTAAGTTAAAAAAATATGCAACAATTGTGCGCTGCTTGATGGAAAAAATAAATAATTAATACATATGAAGCATGGATGGCTGGTTAAGCGAACTGTCCAAGTTTTTTGATATAAGTAAATTATGTTCCGCCTTTAAAAATATCTAAATATATCATTTACAAACAACTCTTTAACTTCCTAAGCAGTCACATACGCCTCTCTCATCTTAAAGGCTTTATTTCTGCACTGCTTTCATCTAAAACAATAAAAAAAAATCCTTTGCTGCTGCTTCCGGAAGCCGCTCAGCCCTCACCCCTCAAACCCAATCTCATATAAACACGCATTGAAGGAAGCAGAAGCATAAAAATAAAGCATCTAGAGAAACTTTCTGTCGAAGTTTGCCTTTGTGTGTCCTGGTTGAAGGGTTGCCAGTCCCGGCTCCGGCTCCAACTTCTGACGCACATGTAATATGTGTACTCTGTGCGTGTTATTTGCTGACACAGCCGATCCACTTTTAGTTAGGAAAAATAATTAATTAAGAAGTGCAAATCATAGCAAAATTATGCGGGAGCCTAAATTAAAATAAAAGTAAGCAAAACGAGTTGGTTGAACAAACAGATGAAGGAATACACAAAATGGCTGCCATAAAAACTGAATGTGGTTAAGGATGAGGGTAAGGAGCGGAAATGGAGCAGAATATTGCTTCTTTGATTTGGGGAATTTGTTGTGCTTATGAGCAGATTGTTGAAATTGGATTGTTAAGTCAAGAAGAAAAAAAGTTTGGAAGCTAATGTTGATATAGCTGTGAATCGTTTTAGAAGGTTTGAAAATGGTAAGCCATATGTCTTAGAGAAGATAGCCATATTCGGCAAATATTTTTGAAATTCACAATTATATAATAAAGTTGGTTCATTAATAATTTTAATAAACGATTCTTACCACTTAAACGAGGAATACTTTATTGGAATAAGTATACGTGCATTCATAATCTGGCGATCTGGAGAATCTTCTAAAAAACCAAAAACATTTTTGGAAAACAAAATAAGAAAAAAAAAACAAAAAGAATTTTCAATTTGTTTATCCTTAGAAAAAAATTTGATGGATATCGCTCCATACGAAATAATTATATGTGCTAAATTAAAAATTTTAGATTAAAGATTAGTTAGTCGATTTGGCGTCGATATAATAAGTCATTCCAAAAATTTTCTCCCACTCCTCACGCAGTCTTTTTAAGGTCTCAAATTGACGACCTTTCTTATAGACATTGTCAGGTCAGACCCTTAGGTCTTCCATGTGGTGTAAGTCGGGCTAATAGCTAGCCATTACAATATAATATTTTTTACGATGGGAAAAAGGCTTTTGTCCAGTTGACTAAATGGATTCAGCCTTATCCTGTTAGAAAGACCAGTTATCCTCATAATGGTCTCCGGCAGAGTCCATATGGAAACTATCTAGAAGTTCTACAGAGATGTGTGAATTGGTATTAGAAAGAATGGAGAATACCGAAAAGCTGCCCAAATCATAAGCGATCCTCGGCCGTTGTTTCGCTTGTGGGATGTATCGGTTGTCTGATATTTCTCCAATATTTGTGGCTGTGGCAATCCAAGTAAATCATTTTTTCATTCGAAAAACGAACATTTCGGAATTCTGGGTCCAAAAATTTATATTTTTCGGTTAAACCCAAGCG
Source organism: Chymomyza amoena (assembly GCA_037043745.1). Classification (NCBI taxonomy): domain Eukaryota; kingdom Metazoa; phylum Arthropoda; class Insecta; order Diptera; family Drosophilidae; genus Chymomyza; species Chymomyza amoena. The sequence goes on along the minus strand of JBAMAX010001534.1, from coordinate 93,225 downwards.
GGCTAATCGGCGCTTCTGCAACTTGGGAATATGCTCTCTGGAAGCATATTTAATATTTTCGTGGTCGTTCAAAATTTGTTTAGCCCTTATTCCAGATACGGTGGGTATTTCCGAGCAGAATATATTTTTTGAACAGCCAGACGAAAAATGTAATTACTACGGTAGTCGACGTTTGAAGGTCGGACAATTTTTTTTGATTTTTCCATATCTATCTGGATTTTATTTTCGTCATCATTTAAAATTTAATAGACCCGTCTCCCATAAACGGTAGGACCTAAATGATCTTGATCTTTCGAGCAGAAATTATTTCTTTGAACCGCCAGACGAAAAGTTTTGTAACATTGTCGTCGACGTTTGAAGGCCGGCAAAATATTCTTTATTTTTCCATAGCCATCTTGATTTTTGAGAAAGTTTGCAATCGTGTTTTAGAAGCGATTTGATTTGACGTTGCCTTGTTCTGTTTCTGAATGATGCTTGTGGCAATCAAAAATATTAAGTCAAATGTAATGTACGAAAAATTAAAAAAATTCACGACCCTCGATCCTCACAGTCCAAAACGTAAAATTTCAGTGTAAACTATCGAAATCGAGAGAGATGAAAAACTAATGAATATCGTTCCAGCTTTTACAAATTTCCTCTTAAGTAAGGAACCTTGCCTAAACTTATTTTTACTTTTATTCTGAAAGTACAGCGGATATTCTTTAACAAAGTTTTTATTTTGAGAAATTACTCCACATAACACAACTTGAAATTGCAAAGCTTTGTTTGGTGTAAAGTCCACTTATACCTTTAGCCAGCCTTATCACTACTGTGCGCTTCGTTTCAAAATTATTGCCTCCCTGACATTGAAATTAAAGCAACTCCATCTTCCCTTATTCCACGAACATCGCTACTGATAAAAATTACCTAACTTAAATGCCACATCAGACGCATCGCACCATTTTCCTGTTGACTACTTTTGAGACAGTTTTCCAGTGAGCCGCAGGCCAAAACAATTTTCAGACTGATGACATACGTTTCAACTCTTCAGAAGAGTGTAACCACCAAGGCTATTTAAAAGCTTCAACTCGGCTCCTTGAGTCAGTTTGTCTCGACGCTCTCGACAACTAACATACAACACCTGAGGGCATTGCACAACTTCACCGCATCATTCTCATTCTCTTTGCATTCTCTTTTCATTCTCTTTGCTTTCTCTTTGCTCTCTCTCTTACCCTCTATCTAACTGTCTGTCTGACTGTCTGTGTATTTAAACTTTTGTAATAATCTACAACAAGTGCGCAACGTCAACGTCTTTACTTAGACTCTAAAGTTTAAGTTCTGGGGCGCCATTTTGTGACTCAATCTACGGATAACATTCGAATTATGCGACAATTTGACCATTTTTTTTTAATTTATATGCAGATCTATTTTGAGATGAATTTTTTACTTAGAATTTTTAGAATTTTTCTAAAAATATATATAAACTTAATTATGTACGATCGTCTTGAAAAATGATTTAATTACTTATTTATATAGATAAATCTAGATATGATGGAGTGTTTTTTACAATTTTTTTTTGCCTATAAGGTTTCCTTTGGTACTTTAAAAAACTTCTGATCGGCAAAATTTTTTTTTAGGTGTCCTAACCAATAAAAAATAATCGAATTCGCCGAGCACGCAAAACACTTATAACCTTTACGCCTCTCACAACCAAACAAAAAATGCCATTCACTTGAAATTTCGTACAGATGTTCGGGAAGAGTGTACCAACACAACAAAACAAAAAAAAATCGATAATCGAAAATACGTTGCCCGCGAAATTTGAAACCTTGACCTTACTTTTTTGAACACACCTCGAATGTCCTAAAACCTTTTTGTTAACGATTGGTCCTCTACATTCGGGTCTATCCATTTTAATTAAACGTGGTATAATTGCTAAAGATATCTTTACTAGCAACTAGATTATGCCGGAAAAACCTTTATGGATCGATCAGCCCAAGGCTATATGATAAATATGTATATGGTATATATGTCTACCGATTATTATAAAATTTGAAAAACTGCTAAGGCGCAGCAAAAAATTTTTATATGCTGGATTTATTAAAATATCTAAATAGGATTTAAGACTGATCGGCACAATGGGGCTTATGATATACATAGTTCAATTTTTTAAAACAAATTGGATACAACATTTGAAATCTTATAAAAATCTTCAAAATTAAAAGAATTAAGTCCGAAATTTCTTTTTTTTTCATGTTCGAAATGGGTGCTGTTAAATAAAGTAAATTTTTTTCCATGACGTCATTGGGATCTAATCCAAGAGCTAGTCGTTTTAGTTCGTTACACCTTATTTCATACAGTTGGACAGATAGACATATGGACATATGAATATTGACTACTCAAGTCATCCGGAACATATTTTATGTACCTTTAAGGATATTCCGATGATTTTTCTGTACGTATTGAATCTCACAAACTTTACTTATCAGCTTTACAGGTACAATGCGATAGATTGATTTTTTTACCTTCTGGGAATGTTTTATTTTTTATAATCAGTGTGGATTGAGTGTAAGAACAGTAGCTTAAAAAATTAAGTTGTAATGGAAGTCTTTAAAGACGCGAATAGTAGAATCTATAGATTTAGCTTTAAACTAGAATTTAGTCAAAGGTCCTCTTTTTAATGAGTGTTGTATTGTATTATAGTTTGAAAACCGAAATTTTTGTCAAATTCAAAAACTTTATATTTTTACCCATTTGGAAATATAGTATTGACACTATCGCTTTATTATTATTTTCGATAAATATGTAAATTTCCCACAGTTTACGTGGGATATACGATATAGCAATTTTTGCAGCAAATTATATTAGCTTTTTTTGATGTGGAAGCTCTGTCACACTTATCGGCCTAAGAATAACAAAGAATATTTAAAAAATTTCTTCGCGCTTTTAACTCATATTTCGGCGACTCGTTTTCATTAATCTTGCCACATGAAAAATTCGTTTTGTTGGAAACGGGGATTCGTATTCCGAATAAATTGATCGTATTGTTTTTCAGGGGCATGGCCGAGTAAGTTAAAAATCAAAATTATGTTGTTAAACAAAACGAGTATCTTGGATAGGGCATACGATATGTTCTTATAGCGACCACACATCTAAAACTGACGAGGGGACCTTTTTTTCGAAATATTTTTTGACAATTGCGCATTATTTTTATATTTAGAAAATCGATAAATTTCAAAAATATAATGTAAAATAATAATAAAATGTTTTATATATTCAACTATATTTTCAGATCAAGAAAAATGGCGACGACTTTGAGATACTCTGCACTACAAACAGCACAGCAAACAGCAGGTAGGTACTCCAAAAATCTTTCGAATTAAACAAATTAGGACGTAAATAGATCTAACCTATTGAAGCTATACGATATACATATTATTTGGATCAAATATATTTCAATTTTTGGGAGCTATAAAAATATTTCTTAACACCAAATTGGCTTACAATATCTTTAATAAAATAGCAAAAAAATTCAAATTACACTTTTATGGGAGGTATGGTCATATTCTACAGCCGAAGTAGATATAAAAAAAAGTAAAATAAATGTATGTCGCGTAACAGAATAAAAAATCGTATTTAAAAGTATGCTTGCTACAAGCCTTTTCATATCTGAAATTTAGGAGTTCAGTAAAATTTATTATTTGCTCCACTTAATAAATTTTTAAAAATTTTGCCATCCTCAACATCATTTATTCATTCCCGTTAAAAAAAGACATGGTGAACCGAAAATAATTTAAAAAAGTTTTTTCATGAAACGGGCTTCGAGATATTGCGAAAAAATCGTTTTTCGAAATTAAAATTGAGTTACCCGATCGATTAAATTGGGAACATATTTTGGCTTGGTCGCTTTTTGTGATTTAAAAGAATTTTATCGAATGTTTTGACCTATTATCCTGTCCATCAAATACTTTCGAATCCCTATATGCAGGTAAAAATGAAATTATTTGGGCGGTTGGGTTATTAAAATCGTGAGCTGTTACAAAAATGGCCACCCCGCCCTTATAATTCGTATAATACGGCTGGTTGATTTTTTTTTTTACAATTTAGGAATGTTTAATTTTTTGTAAATTTAGTTCTATTGGTATTCTTAAAAAAAACGATATTTATTTTAGTGTAGTAGAACCGATAGATTTTAATTGAATTTGAAAAATATAGTCCAGCACAGATCTGCAAAACCAAAATTTATGTCGAATTCAAAAAATTCTCTAACTTATTTAGAAATAATGACACTATCGATTTATTAGGCCTCCTTAACCAAAACAGTCTGTTTAGCCTTCGGATTTTCTTTCTAAGCACTTTTTGCTGACTTTAATTCGAAGCTCCACCGTATTTGTTTTGCGACTTTTGTTGACACTGTCTCACTGTGGACTCTGCTGCTGCTGGCGTAGAAAACTTTACCTTTGCCCAAATTTCATTTACAAACATTTCTAGAGACTGCAAATTGAGTGTTTAATTGCAATGAAGTTGCATTCTGTATTACCAACATATGCAATGATGATGTCATCAACCAGCAGCAGCCACTGGCCAGATCTCTGAGCCAGTTGGACTGGAAGATACTTGTCAAAAGATTAAGTGGGCTGTTGTACAAGATTATGTAGATGGAGTGGTTAGGGCAAGTAATGCTATACAGTTTTTAAGATTTAAAAAAAAAATAAAATAAAATTTGAGTGCGGTTGTGGAACCCCAAGAACAAAGTCCCTTTTGGTTATCTTTTTTCAAGACAAATTGAGAAATTTATTTATTCACACACGATACCTGGGTCAGTGGTCAATTTTTGGTTTTATTTAGGGTTCATCATAAACTCATATAAAATAAATATATTTTTCAAATCTCCATCCATAATAATTACCTCTAAACCGCTTAAAGTCTTTCTACAGCTTTGAGGTCTTTCTAAAATTCCCTTGCATAAATCTTTAATGAACTATTTAAAATATCTAAATAAAATTCGATAGAAAAACCGAGTAAAAGGTTTCACTTAGCTGCTCCAATTTGCTTTGGCTTTGCTTCAAAAATTTTACACTGACACTTTCGTTTTTGTCAAGCGTCAAAAGCAATTTGCATATAACAAATATTTGTTAGCACCTCTCCACAGGGCCCACCACTTATCATCCTAGCCAAGAAATAAGCCCGTCCTCCTCCAAGTCAAGTCGTGGTAGAAACATCAAAGCGCCGCTTACCATGCGTGTCAAATGCTCTGCCGGCATAGCTTTAAATGTAACTCGCTTACCGTAGCCGCGTCTGACAGTCGAAAAGTCAGCGGCGAGTGGGTAGGGGGATCCGCCACCTGCCTGGTTGCACCCACAAATAGCTCAACTGTCTCCGCCGCCTTCGTCCGTTTTGCGATTTCCAACATTTGAAAAATACGCTCGAACAAGTTTTTTGCACGCGCCCTCGAGCACATGGACTTTGAGGACGATTATGGAGGGGGTGGGTAGGAGGAGCCCTTCCTCTGTCTTTGCAGGGCGACAACGTGAGTCAAAATGAGTTTTAACTCAAGTGGCGCTCGAGGCCAGCGACGGCTGGGCTAATTTTTTGATGGATCTGCTTGCTCTTTTGGTTTTTCACTTTTTTTTTGTAGGGTTTTCCTTGACATCTGTCAAGTATGGCCTGGCTAGGTGTTGGACCGTTGATTTTTCTGCCTTTTTGAGTCCTGATTTGCGGCCTGATGTGAATTGTCCGCTGTCGGCTTTAAGTATTGGCTCATTACTTGCCTTAAAGTTAGACAACTTGGACCAGGAATCAAAACTGAACTTCAATTGAACTCTGGAAACTTTACCGCAAGTTATTGTTTCGATGTGTTCCAATTATTGTAGCTGTTGTTGTTGTAACTGCGTCTGCTCCTTCGCAACTTTTGTGTGATTTTTTTTTAAGCGCTGCGACACGAAACTGGAGCTCAAGAGGTGGGCGCCATATATACCAAAGTGGAGGAGAGCTTTGGAACTTTTTGTAGTTGTTGTCGATGTTGTAGTTGTTGTTGTCGTTGCTGGCGTTGTTTGCTTTGAATTTTTCAAATCGAGCCAGCCATTTGGCAAAGCTGCTGCCTCGTGGCTTCTGTTGCTATTGCACCGTACTTCCGTGCGCTTTGTTGCACTTTGGCATAGCTGTGCGCGAGGGTGGCGCAAGAAGTTTGTCGCATGGAGGTACCAGCTCCATCCAAAGTGACTTTGAGTGTTCACAAATTTAAAGGTAGATTTGGACACAAATATATATATTAGGTGCGCAACTAAGTTCCCCCTATTTGTCAATACATTTCTATAGCAGTAAGTACTGGTCGATTTTGACATTCCCAAAACTTCATGAACCAAGCTTAGACATATATGGTAAAAGAAAGCGTTGGGGAATGATACAATAGCAAGGAACTTGGAACCCTTGAAGCCAAGGGATATTGAGAGTCGTTTTTTCGCCTGTGAACAACTGTTCCAGCAACAAAGAAGGTAGAGTTTTAATCATCGCATTGTGAAGGGTGATGAAAAATGGATTAATTCAAGGAACCCAAAAAGGAAAAAATCTTCGGGGACTACGCGGTCTTGCTTCCACATCATTGGATCGGCCGAATATTCCCACTACGAAGGTTACCTGGAACCTACTTGGGAACGCTCAAATGGGAAGGTCTACTCCATGCGCCATATTAACCAGATATTGCGCCGTCTAATTATTACTTGTTCCGATCGATGGGCACATCATCTGGCTGATCAGCAGATCCACTCATATGAAGATATCGAAAAATGGCTTGATTTGTAGGTATCCTTAAAAGACGAACACTTTTACTGTGAGGGTATTTGAGAAAAATGGAAAGAAGTTGTAGGTAGCGATGGGCAACACTTTGAATGAGTCATTTGTAACAATTTTTTTTTATAATACAGTTTTATTTCCATCACCGAGAACTTAGATGCGCACCAAATAAATTTTTTTTAAAACGAAGTTACCTTACAGACCTAAGAGTAAATTGAAGGAAAAATTGTCACGTAAATATCAGTTCGAGTTTGGTTTTGTGTATTTAAGTTAGTGCAACGAGTACACTACATAACTTTTTAAAGAGTCAGTCGAGTCATAGGTCGATTTGAGAATATTTGGAATAATTTTTTTAAAATTTATGTTTTATTGGCTATTGGTTACATTGACTACAAGCCTTTCATAATTTATAACTTATTTGTGCTGTATACACTGCCGGGCAAAAGTTTTCGTACACTTGAGAAATTATACGTAGCTGATTAGCACACTCGAAAAGATCGAATAAGTACCGGCCTAGGACTCGTAATGCAGCAAGATAACGATCCAAAACACTTATATAAACTTAGCAAAATCTATCTGACAAATAAACAAAAATATAAAACGTTGAAAATCATGGAGTAGCCGTCTCGAATCCGTGTCCTAAATGCAATCGAACTTCTTTGTGATAAACTTTATCGTCAAGTCAGGAAACAGTATCTGTCTTCCAAGGAAACTCTCTGGATTGCATTAAAGAAGATGTGGGAACAGCTGAAACTAAGAGTTCCTGAAAAACTTGTCAACGGAATGCCTCGAAGCGTTTTAGAATAAAGCTTTTTCACATCCTATCAATAGTATCAGCCGTTTATGATAAATTTTTTGAAATTTAGGGAGAATTATTAGGTGTCCGGAAAATTTTGCCCGGCAGCGTAATATTTTATATTTTTTTCCTTACTTATAATTTAGATCCATAACGCTCTGCGAACTCAAACGGTCGCAGCGTTCGGCAGTTGTCCTTCCGAGCTTCTGAGCCATGACTTTTGCAGAAGCTGCAAAGACGAAGAAGAAGTTGAATCAGTGGAACATTTCCTCTGTTCCTGTGAGGCTCTTAGTAGACGTAGCATCTGAAAAATTACTTCCTTCATAACCTAGCTGAGCTAGCATCTATATGTCCGAGGAGAATTTGCTAGCTACATAGTGCCAAGGGATGGGAGTCCTTCTAGCGGGACTGTCTCAGGAGAAGGGCAAAAGGGAGATCTGTGGTATTACAGTGGGCCGGCTAAGAACAATTAATGTAATAATCGCCTATTATTAAAAAGATAATTTTTCATAATTTAATATTTGAAAAGGATTTCTGGCATGTGACAACATGTCATTCCAATTTTTAACCACACTTTTGAGTATTTGTAGCTCGATCAATTTGATTTTTTTCACACAGCGATATTCATTCTGATAAATGATTATTCGGTCCATAATTTGTACGAAGAGGTCTATAAATTTTGGCAATATAATAGTGATTTTGATTATACATCCCGAATAAGTCTTTGTTGTGGTGTAAATTTTTCCATGATGACTTTTAGGCTGTCAATAAAATGACATTGACATTTGTCAAAACTGATATCCCTCTCGGAAATCCGGACCCTATTAAAAACACCCTTTATAAGATAAGCGTTGGGAGCATGGTTTTTTGATGGGGTAGCAGCGCACCCTAGTTTCGTACTTAGATATTAGTAAGAGTGTGTTGCTCTCTGCTTCATCCATTGTCTTTTCTTTGGTAATATTTTTAAAATTTTCGAACTTGGCGTATTTCCTATTATTATTTTCTTGTTTCCTAAAGCTGAGAATTTTTAATTTTGGCGCTATCTCAGAATTATTGTCAATGCACCACATCTTAAAATCCTAGTACAAGTACTTGGTATACTTTTATTTTATATTTTTGAAAATCATTTTTTAAATTATGTAAATAATGAGATGAGATGAGGCATGAGATGCCCTAAAAATAAAAATTTTTGAGATACACTTACTTCCTTAGATGTTAAGACTGAGTAGCATTCCGGCTGGCCAGATCTCTGTATCAATTTTGTTGCCAAATCAGTTCAGTTCCATTTGAAGACAACTTCTCGCAGCAACCTCGCTGACTTCGCCAACAGTTTTCAGATTTTTTAAGTAACAACCGTGTTGAAAAAACCTTTTTGTTTTGCTTTTTGAGAGCGTTAGCCTTAGCCCAACCCCAAACCATTCCCCCCGGCTCCTGAACTGAACCTACGTGCCGTATTGTTTTGCGGCGTCAACGTACGTGTTCAATAACAACAGTGTTGCATACTTTAGTGCGGAATTGTATTAAACTTTTAAAGCGCACTGTTGCTGCAGTGGAGCACAGTCAAACGGTTTACAGCAAATCAATTAGGACTAAGAAGTTTTTCCAGCGCTAATTGCAGTTTTCTTCCTTGCTTCTTCTTCCTCGTCTTCTCGGGGATATTACTGAGCACTTTGTTGACTTTGTGCAGGCAGCCAAAAAAATAGAAACTAGAAAAAAAAGTATAAGTACAACAAAAAATAAATTTTCACAACAAAGTGGACCAAACTGAAGCTACTAGCCTGATGCTGGGACAGCTTTTGTGTGACTTGGCCAAAATGCTAAGGATTTATTATATGCTTTGTACGGCTTTTCCTCTGCATTGCGTCCGAGACTTGAAAATTAATGTGCCAGCCTTTTAATTACCCAACAAACAAGCTGGAAAACTTTTCCCTCAGTTTGTGGTACATAATTAATTTGGCTTTTGACTGAAATGTGAAAAATCGTTGCATACTTTTAGGATGCCGCCATTGCAGCTTCTGCTGCACTTATCAAACTTCGAATGAATTGGCAAAGAAATAAACGCATTGCGGTTATTCGATGCACATTTTCTGTAATTAAATATATGCTCTGCTTAAAATTTGATATATTATAATAATGACCACGATGATGATAATGATGATGATGATGCTGTTACATGCTCTGCTTAATCAGCTTTAATACGCATTGATAAGCGAGACATTTTCGCATTGTTGTGTTACACAGCCAAGGGGGGTCTCTGTGGAGTTCCGGGACCCACAACAAGGCGAGAAATTGTAGCACCGCGTAAAATGCATTAAACAGCCAGAAAATTCCACGCCAGAATCCGTCGGAAATATATGTACCCTTTCCCCCAAACCCAATAGCGCTGCTTAACTGAACCAAAAGTTATGCATTTTCAAGTGCCCACGAAGTAGCAGACTGTGGCTTTGACCAGGGCTGCCAAACTGACTCAAATCGATGTGTGTATGAAACGAACAAGAACTTTGTTTCCTAAAAGATACTGGCTTCCTTAATCAATACTTTTTATAAGATGATCAAAATTTTTCAACAATTAGTATAAAAATTGTGGGTGCGACGCCTCTGTAATCGTCATGGCTTCTGCTTACTGGTTCATTACAGCTTATTTCCACGAAGTGTTGTCGCCATATTTGTATTTGTGCATCATTGTTCGTTACGAGGTTATCATATGAATCCCCAATTGGTTGGGTTTGCCTTCGGTAGCTACCAGTAAGCTGATTTATTGTCTAGTATAGAGAAGGCATGTTATTTTAACCGGTTGCGCTTTCTGCGTCTGCTACAAGGCTATCCAGAAGGGCTCTCTTGTCGCGTCTGGAGGATGTTTTTGCATGTCTCCAAAGAACGTCATATTCATTGCGGACTTGGAAATCACGAGCAGCGAATGGCTGGAGGTTGTTCCTTCTGCTAATCTGAGTTCCCAGATCCAGTTGGTGCGTCTTTGCTGGCGGGGCCGATAATCTTCTCCGCGGGGTTTCTTATTGAACTGCATGCTAGATTCCATGAATGTTACTGATGTAGTATAAGTTGACATTGGTGTTAACTAGATGATGTAAGTTGATAGAGGGTCGATGTGAAAGTGTTTCTATTGGCAGTGGAGATTGCCAGCTCTCCAATTACCAACTTGTGGTCACTGTCTATCGATGCACCTCTCTTGTTTTGTACATGCGTCGATGATCGCCTTCATGTCTTGCTTATGCAGATATGATCTATTTAGTTTTGTGAATGCCCATTTGGAGATCTCCGTGTGTATTCGTGGAATTCCTTATGGCGACCAGCTGAAAGGTTTGACATAGCTTCACCAGTCTGTCCACGATGTTGTTGCGTATGCCAGTACCATGTTGGCCCATGACTGAAATTAGTGCAATGTTGTTCGAACCATGAGTACGGTTATATTTCGCTCTCTCGATTCTATTCAGTGGTGATGTGAGGGCAGTGTATAGTTCGTCCTTGACTTAGTCGCTGGCGTCTTCTGTCGGGGCGTAGCATTGCACTATGGGGATGTGCCTATCACTTTATCTAAATCAGGCAGTTACGACTCTATCGGATACGGGATGTCAGGACAAGAGAGTCTGTTTGTACCGTTTGGACACAAAGATTCCTACCCCAAGTATGCCTTCTTTATTGTGGCTACTATGCAGCACTAGATTGCCATTTGATGTTGTTGTTCGTCCATTTCCACTCCATCCCATCTGACTGATTCCAGCTATCGCATCCTGATTTTTTCCAGCTCTCCTTCAAACTGTGCCAGTCGGCATTGTTTCATTAGAGTCCTTACGTTCCATTGCCCAATTCGTTCCATTTTGAAATGTGAACGTTTGTCATCGGGTAGGGATCGTTGGTAGCATTTTTTGTATCAGTTTCAGTAAACGTTTTTGTGAATCGGTCGAACTGGTGATTGGTCGGATGCGACCTATCCCAGTGGTGGGGCTGCCACCTGTCGCCATCGGGGACTGAAGTTTCTAGCCTTTTAACTTTGTTTTTTCCACACGATTATGTTGTGGAAGTGACCAATGTGCATTAGAGAAGGGCAGACCTTTGGAACTGACTCTGTAAGGTGTTGTTGTTGTCCGCATTTATTCCAACGCCAGCACCATGGAAAATTGATGAAGCTAGATAGTGAGGAGTCTTCTTGAAGATGATTGTGGAACCCACAAATTTGTTATTAGAAAAGTTCGACTTAGGAGATTTTTTCCTTAGGTCATGCCTCGACATGAGTGGGTTTCAATTCCACGATCTCTTGTTTGGTGAGTAAGCGAACTATCCGCTAGCCCAACGAGGCTTCCCGGTTTTGTATTACATCCAAATATTTAAATACCAAGTGTGAAGTAAGCACTAAATGAAACAATTATTTACTCGAAATTATACACGAGGCCAAATAAATGTTGGCAAAGATTTGGTGCAAATATTTGATCATCTCACTGACAATCCAATGTTTAACAAAATATTTTATGCATTTACTCAATATAAATAGTTACAACGTTTAGATACAAATCAAATGTTTTTTAATTTAGCTCGCTTCCACTTGGTACATACTCCCTGTCCAGGATAGATCTTACTTTTCTATCATTCTTACCTTATTGTAATTTTTTCAGTGCACCGTAGTTGGTTTTCATTTCCGGAAACGGCCATTGAACCAAAACCCCATCATCCTATCCCCTCAAAGCCATAAATAAAGCCCAACTCGTTTCTCTAGATCTTTCAGCCCTGGTTTCGCAGTGCCACGCTCTGCAACGAACTGCTCTGGACTGCTGCACTGTTCCCTTCGTCTGGCAGCCCGTCTGCTGTTTACAAAGCTACTTAATCGAAGTGCTGCCAATTTCATCAGACTCACCCTTCCTGATCCAAGGGGTTGCCTGCAGTCAGTCTGTGGCTCCTGCACATTTAATGTAAAAAGTACTCTTTGCTCCCCCTTGCAGTTTTTTGCTTGCTTGTTTTGCAACTTTCTCCTTTCCCACTTTTTTGTTTTGTTTTATTGTTTCTCTGCTTTTCGCCTTGCTTTTTATTGCAATTTTTGTTGTTGTTGCTCTGCTGTTCTGTTTACTTCCCGTTTTCATTATTGGTCTTAACATAAAAATACAATTTGCTGACGTTTAACGGGTTTGGCGGTCGTTAATAAATTTTTAAGCGTTGTTTGATTTCATTTGTGCATTTATATTAAATACAGGCGTATGTAAGCAAATATTGCATATATGCAATTTTTTGCAGTTATTACGAGTGGAGGTTGTTTCTGAATTTGTTAAATTTTAGGAGGTAACTTTTATAATTTATATGTAAATGTCATAAATTAAAATGGTGAAGAAAGCTTATTTGGCACACATTTGGATGCAAGAAGAGTGCAAGTGAGTAAATATGCTAAATTATTTCTTAATTAGTGCGCTGGCTACAATTAAACCGTATCATAGCCATGGCTAATCACTAAAATAATTCCGTATAATAATTCGTATAAACAAACACTTAATTATAAAAGTTTTGTAAGGTAGAGCAAAATTGGACTTTAGGCTGCTTATTTATAGCATAATTGAGCAACACTGCGTACAAGTTTTTTTTTAAGACTCACGCCTTTTGATTACTATCTTGAAATTCGATAAAAAATTTTGGTGAAAAATCTTCAAAAAAATGTATTCAGATTTGATAGTAAGACTCACACCAGAGCAATGCTTGCAAATTGTTGAAATTTTGTATCTAAATATTGGCTTCGTTCGTCAAACTCATTAAAAATTAAAAATATTGTTCTCCGATGAAACCCATTTTTGGTTAAAGTAAGCAGACATGTCGTTTTCATTGATATTAAAAATACATTTCTTTGTTTTATTACAAAATTTGCATAACTCTAAAAAAGGACCTTTTAAACCATGTGACCAGGTACCCCTCCTCACAATTACATTTTCAAAATAAATCAACGTTTTTGGGCTTACGAATAATTTCATTGTTTCGTCAACTTTTTAAAGCCATATGGTGATGATATTTCCACATGGCGGAGTTACAATGGTATCCAAAGCACTCCTTTTATATGGCACTAGTGAGCCCGGCAGACGTTGTCCTGCCCAAGGGATACTCTTAAAGTGTATAAGCATCGTAAGATTCTCTAGTTAACTTATCTAGACAATCATAAGATTTTTGGATTAGTTGATTTTCGTGACTCTCTAAAAAGCCGTATGGACGAACTGAAGTATTCTTAATAGACCACCCATCTCTAATAAATTCATGACCCACGTAAACTAAATTTCAACCCCTCTGCGACTACGCTTCTGTATGCACTAAATATCCTATACCCGGTGTTGAACAATTTTCTACTATGCTATATTCACGATATTCACAAAAATGCGTATATTTTACGAACCAATACACACAATCACATCGCAATATGCTTAGAACCTCCGGATTGACCACCTCTAAAACAGGCAAAAATCAGATTTGAAATGCATCATATTTTTGAGATATACCTATTAAACTTTTTTTCACCAAACAAGGGACCCTCTAAGCAATTTCTTTAAAATTCCAAATCTTGGTGCCACAGACATGTTCGTAACAGTTTTCAAATCTATGACATTTTTTTTATTCAAAGAAACTTTTACATGTTTGAAAAGGCTATTCTATTTCTGATTTATCTGCATCTTTGAGTTTTGATAAATTCAATGTTTTAATTCATAGTTTTAATTTTTATTATATGTCATTTTAAATATGTAATTTTGTGTCAACATGCAAAATATTTTCAAGGTATGGATTTGTCACCTAGTTGCTGTACTAAATAATCATAATTCGAAGTACTTCCTTTACTATTTTAAAAGATATTTTTGACGTTTAATGAAATTTAAAAAAATGTTTGTATTATTTTGAATAAATAGTCACTATTCCAATTTTATTCATATCTATTTTGTAGAAATTAAAATGTTGCAAAGTATGCTGAATTATCCCTAAATGTAATAAAGAATAAACTTTCTTGGAGCACTATTTAAAATCATATATTGATATGAGTATCTAAATGTTCTTAAATAATTGCAAGAAAGTAGCAATCCTTTGCTGCCATTCTAGCAAATGCGCAAAAATTAGGAATTATTTGGCAGAAAAATGAAAACTTTGAGATTTCTGTGGCACCTTCGTTTTTTTTTTTAAGATTTGTTTTCAAACCGTTGACAAAATATTTAAAGATTTCTGGCGCATCTGCGTAGAGCTAATAATATTCACTTTACAATATTGAAGATGTGTGCCGAAATTGCTTATTTGAGAAACAAATTTTAATATTCGTAACTATATATATTTATTTATTTTATTTATTCTCTTTAATTTATTATTATAATAGGTAAGATCTTAATAATAAAATACATATAGAGATGAAGTAATAGCCTTTTCTGCTTAGACTACAATTGAAACTAAAAAAAAAAACGAAAAATTTAAAATTTAATTTTGGGGAAAAAACCCCTTAGTAATTTATCTTAAAATTTATCTTTATAATTTTAAAGTAGAAATTAATTATAAATTATAAATCGTTTGAAAGACTGTGCTGTTTATTTATATTACTTCTAGCCACATGGCGTATTCGTTATTTTTTAAATTCTCAAACTTGTGAGTAGCACTCTCGAAATTTGGAAAAATGCGTTTAAAAATTGATACTATACGATATGCGTTATTTTTTTACATTTGTCTTAAGGCTACAAAGCATAAACGTAGTTTTTTAAGTTTGAAATTTTTTTAAGAAAATGTTTTTCATATTCAATATTTTAGGGTTTATATGCTTAGGGGTAATGCATACAGAATGTACATAGTAGTAAAAAATCCAAAGAACATTCATTTTTAACATTTATTATTCGTTAGGTACCTTAAATTTTGTAAACTAGTTACATTTTGGCCTAAAATTCTCTGACTTATTCCAAAGTGTAAAAATTCTTAATTGAGTGAGATGCATTCAATTCAAATCATTTTCATTCAAATTGCTATTTGGTTTGATGTAAAACATATGCTACTTGGCTCGAAACTTGTAATGAATACAATGCACAAACAATTCATATTATTCGATTAAATGCAGCTGATTTGAGTCCATTGAGTCAGCTGTGCAGACTGCAAACCAGATTTGGAATCCTGGCAGCCAAATGCAGAGTGGCAGCTCAGAGTGCTCAGTTGGATTCAACGCCTTTGCTGCTTGGCATTTAATTGCGGTTGACTTTTGGGGTTTTGACTTGGCACTCACACACACACAGACACACACCAACACACACACACCGACGCACTCACACACACACAGTCAGTCTATCAGCCTCATTTGCTTTGGGTTCACCCACTTGGCAACAAAATGCCAATCATCAATCAAGGTGATTTGTTTCAATACTCTCTCCCTAGCCACAGATTTCACGCTGTTCTGCATGCAAGGACTTAGAGAGGGGGGAGAGACGAGAGAGTAAAGAGTGTTTGTGTGTGTCGGTGTGTGTGGCAGTGTAATGGCCAGAATGTCCTTATGGTTGACTTGCAGTCAAATTGCTGATGTTGTTGTTGTTGCTGTTGTTGTTCTGCTTGTTGTTGTTCATCAATGAATTCAATCACGAAATGTTACTCGATATTGTTGTTGCTTTTGTTGTTGTTGTTGTAGGCTGTTGCATATTCATGAGCTTCGTTTGTTTGACTTACGGACGGGCTTTGATTTAATTGCCTTGATTTGGTCCATAATTTATTTTAAACCAAGCCCAACTATTGCTTGGAAGCTCCGAACTGACAGTTGCCGCAGTATCAGTGTTTTTTTTTATCCTTTTTTTTTTATTTGTTTTGCTGCGCATTTTTAACATTTTTCTTTTAGCCCCGGCAAATATTTCGTATAATTTTCCCATGACTGCGCCACGTTGAAGTTGTCGCCGTGATTTTCATTTTGTGTTGCCATTTTGTTTTTTTCTTTTTTTTTCTCGCACAGAAATTGCAGAAATATTTCATTTTTTTCTACTACGTTGCCAGGACATCGCTAAACCGCCATCCCTTAACCACAACAACACATTTTTGACGCTTAAAAGAAGTTGAAGAAAATCCAGGTCTTTTTTTTTAAACGTATCTATACCCTATAGATGATGGGAAGGCTATTTTTGTGCAGCGATTTATTTTGAAAGAAATATTTTAAAAGATGATTAGCAGTAAGATTATATATTGTAGGTAGGTAGGTTAAGGCGGCAGTTGGGACTTAGGGGGACCTCGCTAAGGCCAAGAACAGGCCCTTTATGGTAAAGGGAGTAAGTGATAAGGATATTAAATAAACAGTAAAAATTAGCAAAAAAGGAAGCGAACATACTTAGTTTTTAAATACAATATAACCGATTTTGACAAAAAAACTATTTTTTAATTAATTTTTAAATATATTATTTAGAATGAAGCAGACGATAAGGTGACAACTCTTTAAAAATTTCTGTTACTCTTGTGGCACTTGTTTTAGAAAATCCTTCTCAAAAAATCAGACCAGAAAACTATTTTGCATTTTACGATCTTTTTATATTAAAATATCTTAAAATTTGTCTATTTCTTTTAAAGATGCAAAAATTTATTTAAAAAACGAACGGAAATTATTTTTGTATATTTTGGTTTTAAAACACATTTTGAATAAAATGTGCTTATAATAAAAAAAAAATTCTGAACATTTGAGTTCTTAAATTTAAACTTCTAGGCCAGACCGGAAGATGTACAGCGTTGCCAGATTGGAACTTTGCTAAAATCTTTTATTTAAGTTCCAAATACAATTCTTTATTCAATAGATAACTATCATAAATATGTTGAAAAAGATTTTTTTAACTTTATCATTTCTTTTTAAATAAATATATTTTTTTTATTATTATTGATATAATTTTTTTTTGAATTTCTTATTTTTTTAATAAGTGTGTTAAAAATGATCTTGTTTTTTTTTAAACTCATAATTTTCATAATAAAAAAATTGAAACTTTTTTTTTAAATTTTTTTCATGTATCGTTCTTTTTTTTAAACATAATGATTTTTGAAAAACATATCTTTTTATAGCTTTTTTATAATATATTTTAATTAAAATCACTTTTCAACAAAGAATAGCACATTTTTTTTAAGTAAAAAGAAATATTAAAATTTTCTGTATGATTAAAATAAAATGCTTTACTAAAGACTACAACTAATAATACAATTTTCCTTAATATTTTAAAATACATATAATATATATACTGAAATAAATAATAAAATTTTTTAGATATATTAAAAATTAAGATTTTTCAACAAATGATATTTTTTTATTATGTGCATAATATTTATAAAAATAAATCTATTAGAGAAATTCCTAAAAAATATTGGCCAGTAAACAAAAAAATTGTAAAAAACAAAAAAAATTTTATATATGAAGAAATTAAAAAAAAATATATACGAAAAATCGTTTTTTTCTCAATTAAAATTAAGGAATTGGTTTAAAAAGGCAACCAAAATGCAACATTTTCAATTTTTTTTGTTTAAATATTTTAAATTAACATTAAATAATAAAAAAGAATTAATGCGTACTATAAAAAATGGCGGACGTAAACTACTAGCTTGTAATAAAGTCCGATTTCTTTACAAAAAACCAAAAACAGAAGAATTTGTTAAGCAAATAATTTTTTTATTACCGATCGTGCCTATGGGTGCTATATTATATAGTCCACTGATTTCAATAAAATTTGACACAGTGCTTAAATACCTATAATAGATCTTAATGCCGAATTTAGTTCAAATATCTTTACAAACAAACGAAACACATCGAATTTTTTATAAAAAACGTTTTTGGGAGCCATATGATTTAATCAACCGATTTGGATTAGATGTACTACAGTGCTTAGGAACTATAAAAAACTCACAAATATCAAATTTGGTCCCAATATCTTAACAAACAAACGAAACACAACAAATTTTGTTAAAAAATCGATTTTTTGGAAGATCGGACCTATGGGAGCTATATGATATAGTCAACCGATTTTGTTCAAATTCGGCACATTGCTTAAGTGGTCTAAAAAATTTCCAAACGCCAAATCTGATTACGATATCTTGATTAAAAAACGAAATATAGCGAATTTTTCTTTAAAAAAGTTATTTTGGCCGATCGGTCTTATGGGAGCTATATGATATAGTCAAAAAAAAAGTTCGAAAAAATTGTTTCTTTTTCTCAATTAATGCATACTATAAATAATAATGTTAAATGGACCTTTTTCGATTTTTTTTTTTTACATTTTATATTAATTTATTTAAGGAGACAAATGTCTAATTTCATATTTAACTTTTTAAGCAAATGGCGACTAAATATTTGTACAATTTTCTTTATTAATTTATATATTGAGATAAGTAAAAATAATAAATAGACAGCTGTGTGCTTGAAATCTTAATATACAATATATAGAACAGGGTAAAAAAATCCTGGCATTGCATTATGGGACTGTATGAAAACCTTGACTAGTCAAAAAGCGAAGGTAAGAGTTGGTGAATATAACCAAAGGACCCTTTCGGTCCAGCAGATTTATTCTAAGGATATAGATCTCAGTATTACCAAGCAGTTTTCTTTTATGCAATAAGTTAACTAAATAAACAATAAAAAAAATTTACTAGACATAAGAAAAAAACGAAAACAAAAAATATATAGAAATATATAAAAATATATAAAAATATATAAACATATATAAAAATGTATAAAAATATATTAAAATATATAAAAATATAATATATAAAAATATATAAAAATATATAAAAAATAATAAAAAAATTATCACAAAAAATTAAATAAAAATTCTATTCTATTCTTACTAAAACCTGCTGACAAACTAGACGCATTAAACTTATTTTTTTTGGCTTTGCAGTGTATTCAATAGTCACCTAATGCCTTCACTGTATCACCTTTTTTTTCCTCACTTTTGTCGCCATTTTGCGCAAAACTTCAAGGAATCGGGCAAGGGCAAGTTATAGCCTAGAGCAACTCTGCTGATTTTCTTGCTGTTGTTGCTGCGGATTTTCCGTTATGCTGCCCGCCACATGATTTCCCTCCCCTCTCCCCGCCCTACCGCTGCGTAGAGCTCCCCTTCCTCCTTTTATTTTATAAATTCCGAAGAGGTGTGCGCATAAATTTTGTTGCCATTACGCGTCTGCAGCGCTGTTAACGTTAAGAGCGGCCGCAGCAATGTTACCATATGGGAGGATGGTGTTTCCCCCACCTGATGGCGTTGCCAGACTCGCTTTTACTAGGTAGCTACTCAGCTAGTTGGTTAAAATAATGTCAAGATGTGCGGCATAGAGCTTATGGCTGTCACATGTATAAGGCTAACTCATTTTAAAGCCAGACTGATTGTAATTTCATTTGCCTGAATGGTTGCTTGTTGTTGTCTGTCTTAAACGCCAACCCCAACAATAGCTCCCCCTCTGGACCCGGACCGAATGGCTTCTGATTTCGGTTATTTAATTTTCCAGGCGACTACAAATGTCATTTCCGTTGCGACGTTGATTTGTGTAACTTTGTCTGGGACTCTTAAGCTACCTTTTGCGCTACTTTATCTATTAGTTACATTTCCATCTTTAATGAAATTTTACCTTAACCTGAACTCGAGCTGTTTACTTTGTGGGATAGAATTAATAAAGCGTTGGAGGCGGCGGCGCCGACAAAACCAAGTGGAAACTTAACCCCTAAGGAAATTATGTGAAAAATGTGCGTGGGTTGACTTTGTGCAGGACATGGCCAAAGATTTCCTTGGCCCTTAAGTTGTTAAGCGGCAAATAACTGTGAATATTTTCTTTTTTTTCTTTGGAAGCAAATATCGTTGGGGTAGAAAAAATAAACAACAAAGACCTTAAATGACCCCTTTTGTAGGCCCTTTTTTCATTTTGAGTGAGGGCTAAAATGCGGCAATTATCATTAAGTGGTGCCTGTCCTGGCTGGACAGTGTCGTTGTGTGTCTTAACAAGAGGGGTTAACCTAAAAAGGTCTAAAGATTAAGACAGGCTTAAGAGTACAATTGAAAGATATTCTGAAAAGTTAAGCTAAGCCTGCGAAATATTAGGAGACTTTAAGTGTATTTATGTTAAAAACAGAAATATAATAAAAAGCGGGATTTTTTTGAGATAAGAAACAATAATAAGGTTTTCCTTGATAAATAATTATAAATTACTTAATTATCCAACAAAAATGTAGGTCAAGAGCTATAAATTTAAAGTAAGATAATTTAGGGAAAAGTAAATAGCCCTTTTTCACCTCTTCTTCATTACCCTAAGGACCTTTTTATTATATATATCTTATTCCCAGCACATATATATAAAAACTTGCGTACGCCATCTAGCGGTCAAACTTTTTATTTGCATTTAAAAATGTTTTCCATTTTACTAAAACTTACTTAGCCGCTCAAAAAAGGTCAAGAGTAAAAATTCTAAGAAATTTAAGGCAATTTAGAGACTAAGTAAATAGCCCTTTATCACCTCTTCTTTATTCCCCAAGAACTCCGCCCATGAGTGTAGCCGAAAAACTTGTAAACCGTTTTGGGTTTTCTGGGCTTAGATTTTCTGGTAATTCTATAAAGGTTGCGCGTAATTTTGTTCAATTTGTATGATTTTTTAGATTTTCGTTTCTATTTGGTTATACACTGCGTATTAGTAATATGAAGCTTTAAGCAATTTAAGTTGCTTGGTCCTGCCAGCCAAGTTGCATAGCTCGAAATCTATTCAAGCACAAATTTGCATATAAACAAGACGGAAGCATTGCGCAAAGGCTTATCTACATTTTCAAGTTACTTTATAAGGACAATTGTCTATTTTGTGAACCGTAGAAAGTGTCAATTACAGACAAGGACGAAAATGACAGACATTACGCCTCGCTTAATTTAATCTATATACAAATAGATATATGTTCATGTATGAGCGCGTTCTCTCAGTATCCTAGGAGATTGCATAATGCTTATATAATTGCCAGCTCATTGTTGGCTACAAGGCTACAAGGATAATATCTTAATTAGGCAGAACATAAGCAATTAATTAAATGCATAAACAGAGAACAGATATGGGTTAAGAGTCGTTGGAGTAGTCAGAGTGCTTGGTTATATAAACTAGTATATAAACTTTGCAGTTACGTAAACTTCATTAAAAGTTGTTATTTTTAAACAAGTCAAGAGTGGTTTTAAAACAACTTGACACATAATTTTAGCTTTAAAGTTTTTGAAAAGATTTTGCACAGAGAGTTGTGAGAATTTAATTAAGTAATGAAATTTGATTGGATTAGTTGGCAATGTTGTTTGTCAATATTATTATTATTTCCATAAAATTGCTAACGATTTGTTTAAATAAGGCTTGTACTGGTTGCTGCAAGTACATAGGGGCATATAGATAAGTAACATAATGTAATGTATATATGTATAGTAAAATACATAAATAATAAGTAATATAGAAATTTGTTTTCAAAATTTATCATATATAAAGTTTTGTGTTGATAGTATTGTTATATTGGTATATGTAATAAAAAATTTTATGCAAAGGATTAAGGCTTAGTCCTTGGTACTCTGATTATTGCTACAGAACTACTGAGTAAAGGATGGATTCATGAAGTATGCTATAATGAAATTAACTTAAGAAAACATCGTAATTTATGTATTATATTTTACTTGAAATCTTTTTTAGTTCCTCCTACTTTTTACCATAGCGTCTATCTCAGGAAGGGTTTAAGTTATTCGAATTGGAGTTCCTAAAATAAAATTTATAAAAATACTATGGCAATAATAAAAATAAAGATTTTTCTCAGCATTCGTCTTATATTTGGAACCCATTATGATCGTCTCGAATTAAAAAAGACGAGCTTTAAGAGCTTTATCTATCTCAATAAGGGTTCAAGATATTCAAAATTGAGTTTTTAGTTATTTTACACTTTTAAAGAGAAAAGTCAAATTTATAAAGACTGATATATTAGAATAATAAGATTTCGTCTTCTATTTAAAGAAAATAAGTACATAACTTCGTATTAAAAAATTTAGAGCTTTTACTATAGCGTCTATAAGAAGAGGGGTTAAAGTTATTCGAATTGGAGTTCCTTGTTATATTACGCTTTTAGAAGAGTCAAAAGTTGTTATACGCTTTGATTCTTTTTTCCATTGCTGCTAAAATTAATGGCTCGCATTAACGCTCTTAAAATAGTTTAAAGTCATCGACTTCCATCGTTTGGGAACGTGTTGAAAAACCAGAACCTGACCAAATAGCACAATCAGTGACCGCTGAAACATTTCAAAGACAAGCCAACAACATCAACAGCCAGCCGAAACAAAAACAACATCTGAAACAGAAACAGGATCAGCGAAAACACAAGTACAATGCATTGACACGAAGGATTAACTCAAACCTCCAACTGCATAACAGCATACACAGACAGAACGCACAAACACTCACGCAAATATACACAAACACTACAACACTCTTATATATACCAGAAACATAAACAGTGAGATCAGAGAGTATGCGTACACTGCTGAGCCAAGGTGAGCACTCTAATGAATACAGTAGGAGTTATGTGATGTACACTTCAGACTGCCTCAGAAAAGGTAAAAATGTCCTTGAAGAACCAACAAACTACATTTGAAATATCGAAGATAATCAGAAATTCAAAGTCTGAATCGGTTTTGTGGCAAAAGCATAGCTAATAGGTTAGCCGAGTTAGATGAATCTCAAGGTTCGTTTCCTAGTTCCTATATATATTTTCCCTTGGCTCCTAAGTGGAGCATAGGGGTGGTGACGCGAATATATAGCCTGTCCCTCCCAAATGTCAACCTCACCTTCACGTGGTAACCCCCGTTTAAAACGAACGAGGCTCTGAAGACCGAGAAAAGGCGGAATAACCTTTCCAGGCGAGGAAGAAACTTCTACGCCACGCCGGCCTGGAGGCGGACCGGCAGCCCCGGATCCAGGATCGGATGCAGAAGGCCAATCCCCTACTCATCTTAAATCAACGGATTACAGAAACCAAAAAGTTCCTATAATGAATAATAATAATTCCCTGTTTGACCCCTTGGAGAGGCATGGGGATCTCTATTAATAACTGTGCGAACATTATGTATAATGAATATAACATAGTAGAGCAATTCTTTGATGTACACTTCAATGCCATGTCCTTGAAACATAAATTTAAATATCGATATAAATCGGAAGTCCAAACTCCGAAGTTGGTTGAGTCATTGCCTCGAATCTCAAGGTTCCATTCCTTGTTGAGACAAATGCAAACCAGTTTCTTTTTTTTTTGCTATCCTAAGATGAGTTGACATCCCAGACATTTTTTTAACTTTAAAATGTGTTGTAAATCTGTTGGTATAGAGTATCTCAAATAGAATCTCTATAGCCTGTCTCTCTATAGCTACTACTCCTGAGATAATCCCGCTAGAAGGATTCCCATCTCGTTGCCACTATGTAGCTAGCAATCCTTCTCGGACATATAGAAGCTGGTTCAGCTAGGTTATGAAGGAAGTAATTTCCCAGATGCTTATTCCTACGTCTACTAAGAGCCTTACAAGAATATAAGAAGTGCTCTACTGACTCAACCTCTTCTTCGTCCTTGCAGCTTCTGCAAAAGTTATGGCTCGGAACATTCATTCTGGACGCATGTGTTCCGGCAAGCCAGTGTCCAGTGATCGCTCTGGCAACTGCCGAACACTGCGACCGTTTGAGTTCGCAAAGCCTTATGGATCTTTTTGGCTCAATTTTAGGATATATCTGGCGACTGATTGTGCAATGGGAGTGTTATACCACAACCTTTTTACGTGAGAGTTAAATTTCTCCCATATTATACTATCATAGCGGCCAGAGGTATACGACTATCCTTCTTATCCGGGCGGAGGGTAGAGGTTGTGCCCTGTCTGTAATATTTTGGTGACCTGGCACCCAATTGAGGCTAATAACTTCTGTGCCATCTCTTGAATAGACTTGCGGGAGTTGTTGACTGTCACCGAGTTGGAGGATAGTGCTCGAAGTAACTTTATGGCTGCCTGGCTATCCGAAAATATGTTTATCGCACCAGTTTCCAGGTTTCCAGGTGTTGCGCAAGCAGATCAAAGCCTCGTCCGTTAATGGCAAGGATCTCTGCTTGAAAAACGCTGCAGTAGTTCGGAAGTCGAAAAGACTGCCGAATATTTCTCGGTAGACTCCCAACATGGGCTTGAGCTTGGAGCCGTCAGTTGAAGAAGTATAACACAGTCACTCTGAACTGTCTGAGTTTCCAACCACGATTCCCTAGAAGGGATGTCGGTGGTAAATAATGTAGATGAGTGCTCAAAGGGAATGCTGTAATCTCTGATTTACACTTTTGTGTCTTCTTTTATAAAAGACGAATATCCTTATCCCAAGACTGTCCAGCATTTTGCGTCTAATAGGCGTCTCGATGTCAAGCTGCCAATTTTTTGCCATAGGAGAATGGGGGAATATTGGTGATAGCGTTTAACGCTTCACTAGAGGGCACCTGTGACGCATAATTGTGCTGTTCCCTGCACCTCTTTCAGGGATTTGATCATAGACTTGGTGCTAAGGAATGGCCAACAGATAGATACTGCATACATACGCCTCTCACAACCAAACAAAAAATGCCATTCACTTGAAATTTGGTACAGATGTTCGGGAAGAGTGTACCAACACAACAAAACAAAAAAAAATCGATAATCGAAAATACGTTGCCCGCGAAATTTGAAAAGTCGCCTTACTTTTTGAACACACCTCGTATATCCAACAAAATTTTTTTCCAATTACTGTCTAGAATATCTATATTTTAAAAAATCTTAGTAGCGTCAAACTTATCAAGAAAAATTGTGGAATGCTTTACAAATACATGTGTAAAATTGCATCTTTCTAAAAAAATTATTGGGAATGCCAGATTTTTGGCCAAAAAAATAAGAAACTGGGTCCCCAGTGATATGTAGAAAATAAATTATATGAGACAAACTATTGCAGGCCACTTTCTTTTTTGTATTCTTTAGTCTTCCTTTTCTTTTGCCAACTCTAAGCTGACTTGAAATTCTAGACGTGACTTTTTTTGGAGCTATAAAATTTCATAATAATTTTTTGGTATTAAAATGTTTTTTATGGAAATCTAGGTATCGACATAAGTCACATGCCCCAAGAAATTTTACGTAGTTTGGGCTGGCCAGATTTTTTCCAATTTTAAGCTGTAATTCTGCAGTAGGAAATCAGCCAGATTCAATGAATTATAAATTTCAGTTGTATAGTTAGAAAAATGAGTTTGATCCTCCCAATAAACTTTCCACACCAATGAAAATAGTTTTCGTAAAGTTACCGTGACTTTTTTTGAGCTATATAATTACTT
This sequence comes from Chymomyza amoena, assembly GCA_037043745.1. Classification (NCBI taxonomy): domain Eukaryota; kingdom Metazoa; phylum Arthropoda; class Insecta; order Diptera; family Drosophilidae; genus Chymomyza; species Chymomyza amoena. The sequence continues at coordinate 67,351 of JBAMAX010001534.1, read as the reverse complement.
GAAAATTTTCTGGTATAGGGTATCTTTCATGTCGGCCTTAATGTTCGGCATATTACAATTTTTAAGAAATCTGCATATTTAAAAAAAATATATTTTTTTTAAAGTAAAAAATAAAGTACATTAAGCGTTATGTGCTTAAGTTCTCAAAGTATTAATTTTTCCAAGTGTTCATTTACTTTCCCAACTCACTGTTTTTATACAGCAAACGACATATGTCAGAGATATTATAGAATCATGAACTTTAGATGCCGTTGCCTGAGTTATTTTGTTGTTGTGTGTACCTGTGTGTGTGTGTGTGTGTTCGCATGGAGTCCATGTTGGTTATAGTTGTGGTTAGGACAGCGATTTGTGGCTTGACACACACACACAAACACATAGACTCACACGCACACACACTGTTACCAAAGACCTACTCTTATATGCAGACATACAGATGCCGTTTCAATCATCAATCAAAGTGTTTTGTTACGAGTTTCATACGTCATGTTGTACAAAACAAGCGCATACATACAAACACGCCACCACTACTAAAGCAGTGTGTGTGTGAGTGTATGTGTGTCTGTGTATAGGTGCGAGACAAGTCGACATTTATGGTGTCGCAGACGACGGGATATGCTGACGCCATTGCAGTAGCAGGAGCCAGGACAGCAGGAGCAGCTGACAATCAATCACATGCTTGATTCAATTTCATTCGTGGCGTTTTCAATTTCAATTTTCTGCCAAGCTCATTTAACCAAATATTTATAAGGCGCAAAGCGGTAAGAGTTTTGCCTGCATTTATCTAATGAGGCGTAATTACAAAAACATTAAATTTAATAGCAGGCACCATGGCGTATGATGAATATAATACATTTTCATACAGTCAATCAAATACGTCGCTTTGTGAGCCTTTAACGAACTTTAAGCCGCTTTGTAGCTCTTTGAGTGTTTGATTGATACTTGAGCAGGAGTACAAAAAAAAACCTTTAAAGTAATACCAGGCAGGACTCTGCGCTTTTTGCCAATCTTGACTTATTGATTGTGATTAAGCTTTATTGTAAATCTTTTGTGCGACTTTTGATTTATAGATGCTGTGCAGCCCGTGTCCCTTACCAGTCGCAGCCTGTTACGTGAGTGGCAAGTTCTATCCTTGACAAGCTTGTTTGCGCTACAATTTTTTTTCTGGGCGGGGGGTAGTCCTGGCATGCCTGCTTAGATCTTGTTTACAGGCAAAACTCCTAGACAAGCCGCACACAATTTGTTCTAGGTTTTTCTCTTGTTTTTCACTCACTCTTTCGCCTTCTCTCACTATCTCTCTCTCTCTTAGCCCATTTTGGCGCTCTTTTGTGCATGTGTGTGTGTGGGCTGAAAAGTTTGCGCACTGATTGCAAACTTGTTTCAATTGTTTTGTAAGCGCCAACCAAAACCGGACCATGCCAAAGCGTACCAAACCACACTTTGCACCACACCATCCTCCCGCCCCCCGCCGCACCACACCCAAAAAAGGAAAGTCAAGGAAAAGCGTACAAAACAGCTAAAGCAATTCACTTGCATATTTCTGTGGCTTAGTTTCCGTTACAAACAAAATGAAATGAACGAATGAACGACGAAACGCTCTAAGAGAGAAGCAGCATAAAAACCCATTGAAAATTTGCATACGAAAATGAAATTCAAATAGGTTTTTGTACCCCAGTTGTAGACACAATCAGTAGCACGCAAAAGCCAAACGTTTCTGGTCCTGGTCCTGGCTAGGAATCTCTTGTTTGTTGGCCCATAGAGCTACATAGTTTCTTTCTTCGCAGGTAGTATGGCAAAACTTTCGCTTTTGTTAAACGTGACGCGTACAAAAGCAGCTATTGCATTCATTATACTCTGTTGCCAAAGAGTATTATGGATTGTTGCAATGAGGAGAGGCGATGACTGTCCTACATCGTGGAGTCTATAATAGATTATGATACCGGATTTGCTGAACGATTATTCGAATAGCGCATAGTGCTCGAGCTATGTTTTTTCGTCCCTGGTAATTGAAAATAAGAAAATTCAACAAAAGTTGGCCTTAGTCCTTCTCGATATCTTGGTTGGTTCTGCTGTAAACAAATTTCCAGACTTACTCCCTTACTATAAAAGTGTCTTTTATAATTTTGCACTGTTACTCAACTCGCTGCTGTTTATTAAAAAAAAAACGTTTAAGATCGCACGAAATTCTCATAAAATATAATAAAAATATTTATTTGGGGGTTCCCTACAACTATATCTCATTTAAAAACTGCCTAGAGGCTTTCCCCTTTAAAGAAAATAAAAGCGTTTATGTTCATGTTGATAATATTAAACTAGTGAGCCCGTCAGAAGTTGTCCTGCCCAAACTTTTTGAATACTCTTAAAGTGTATAAACATCGTAAGATTCTCTAGTTAGTTTATATGGAAAAATATAAGATTTGTAGATTAGTTTGCATCTCGATTCAAACTTGCATCATTATTAGTCGAATGTCGCGCTTCACGGGCCTGTCTTAACCGAATTCTTTCACGTTCATTGCGATCTTCACGTTCCTGGGCAGTACGATTAGATTGATAATTAATTTGATTCATTGCATTTCTTCCAATCGAAATACATCATGCATAGATCAATTAGCAGACGGCATTTCCAATCATCCTTATGCTTTATTAGCCATTGCTAAGCATAGACCTTCAACATGAATTAAAGCTTCATCGTAAACTTCCGGCGTAAATTCCATCACTGGCTTACGTTTTACTTGACGTACTCCAAACAAAATATCTTCTTAAAAATAATCTTGATATATTATCCACAATTCAGATGGATTTGATGGAAAACATGTTGACAAAATAATCGCAAATAGAACACGTATTTGATATGGATGCGCAATTATAGCAGTATCTGCGAAAGTTTGATCTCAGTGCAGATAATTTTCCAACAAATTGCACACAATACGCCATTCACTGTTCTCAATGATTGAAGCTATGTTGGACCTCGATCATTGATAAACAACAATGGCAGTTTTGGTATATATGGCAATATACCCACAAAAACCGATATTTACAAAAATGCGTATATCTCACGAACCCATACACACAAATACATCGGAATAGGCAGAAAACCTCCGTATTGACAACCTCTAGCACACTCAAAAATAAGATTTCAAATTCGTCGACGAGTTCATGAGAAACTACTACTACTACTAATACTATACAAAATGTAAGCTACATAATGTTATAATGTAACATTATAGAGTTGAGAGCTACCGCTGTTAATGCCTGCATCTGTCCTGTAAATTAACATTTGTATGTTAGTTCATTACAGCTTGCTGCTGTCATACAAACGATTTGTTTGACAAATTTGTTAGAACTAATTTTTTGATTTCAAAATATAAATTAATTTTTATATTTGTGCGAAGTTGAATCAAAATTGGTCCACTATTTCACATAACTACTATCCAAATAGTGAGCCCGATCCGATTGTTTGAGGCTTCTTATAACATTCATCGCATCATGATTCCTAGGAGTTCACTTTTATGTATTATTAATTTTTTTATTATACCCTGTACCGTATGGTCCAAGGGTATATTAAGTTTGTGCAAGCCGAAAATGTATGTAACATATAGAAGGAGACGTCGGAGACACCCCAAAGTTACCTAAAATATGATCAGGGTGAATAGAGAAGTCGATATACCCATGTCCGTCTGTCCGTCTGTCCGTCTGTCCGTCTGTCCGTCCGTCTGTCCGTCTGTCCGTCCGTCCGTCCGTGTGAACGCCTAGATCTCAGAGATGGTAAGAGCTAGAGTTACCAAACTTTCACATTAGATCCTATATTATTCCATAGGAGGCAAGTTTATTTTATTTTTTTGATATCGGGGATAAATTATATAGCTCCCATGGGGGTGTTTGAGACGACCTCGAAAAAAAAAAAGCGTTTTAGATGAATAATTCGTTTGTTTATGAAGATATCGTAACGAAATTTGGCAATCGAAAGTTTTTTATAGTTCCCAATCACTGTACCAAATTTGATCAAAATCGGTTGACTATATCATATAGCTCCCATAGGACCGATCGGCCAAAATAACTTTTTTAAAGAAAAATTGGCTATATTTCGTTTTTTAATAAAGATATCTTAACCAGATTTGGCGTTTGGAAATTTTTAGACCACTTAAGCAATGTGCCAAATTTGAACAAAATCGGTGGACTATATCATATAGCTCCCATAGGTCCGATCTTCCAAAACATCGATTTTTTAACAAAATTTGTTGTGTTTCGTTTGTTTGTTAAGATATTGGGACCAAATTTGACATTCGTGAGTATTTTATAGTTCCTAAGCACTGTACCAAATTTAATCCAAATCGTTTGACTAGATCATATAGCTCCATAGGACCAATCGGTCCAAAAACACGTTTTTTATACAAAATTCGATGTGTTTTGTTTGTTTGTAAAGATATTTGAAATAAATTTGGCATTCATATCTTTTTTAAGGTATTTAAGCACTGTGTCAAATTTTATTGAAATCGGTTGACTATATCATATAGCTCCCATAGGAACGATCGGTCAAGAAAAAAATTTTTGCTTAAAAATTCTTCTGTTTTTGGTTTTTTGTGAAGAAATCGGACTTATTACAAGCTAGTGGTACAGGGTATCCTAAAGTCGTCCGCGCCCGACTTTACGTCCGCCATTTTTTTTATATAAGTTTTTTATTTATTTATTTTTTGTATGCATTTATTTATAAGCAGCTCGCCACATTAAAATAAATTTAACTTTAATTAATAATTATTTTGGAGCAGTGTATTTCATAGTCGGCCACTAGGGATACAGATTTTCGTTATTATAATACATTGTGTCTATTTGTTTGGTCTGGCTAGTATATTCTTAGCATTTGCATCAAGTGCACAAAAGTTCAGTATTTTATTTTTTATTTGTATATATAAATGTGCGATGTATTTTAAATTAGCTTTAAAAAAATGTAAAATTTGTATTATAACAAACTTTGAATAGTATTATTTGCCAAGCCAACTGGCTTTTATGTCAGTCCATTTGTTAGTTTTCTGGATAAATCTACCAAACGGTATGGTTATTTTATAAGCCAGTTGTGACCCATTTCTGGGAAAACATATCAGAAACCATGTCAGTTGAAGGTCAAACTGGTTTAAAATGAACTTAGCACAACAACAACAAAAATTCAAAAGCTGATGCTTAGTACAGTTTCTAGGAAACAGTGCTTCAAAGCGATAATTTTGGCATGTACGTAATCCAACAATCCAAATTTAAGTCAAAGGAACTGGCCATAGAAGGGAGAGATATTCGTGGAATTAAATAATTCAAAATGATAATAAATAAACTGAAAAGTACGCGTTAAAATTTTATTTGTGCCTCAGCCAGTAAAGATTATAAGACCCTTTTGCAGATAAGATTTCTAAGCCTAGGACCCTGTTCTATACATACTTGATAAAGGTTCACAACTTATTCATTGAATTCGTATAAAGCCAAATATCGTTCAAATCTTCAAAATGACAATTTCCTCAACTTTGAACTTTTCTTTGAGAATCGGCACGTAAATCACTTTTCACACGAGCTCTCACATAATTTGGATTAGACCATATTTTTTTGCCAATTCTTAGCTGTAATTCTTCAGTAGCAAATCAGGCAGATCTAATGCATTTCAAAATTTAGTTGGGTAGTTAGAAAATAAGCTTGATTCTACTAAGGTAAAAAATTGGATTCACAACTGCACAGTGGTTCACAGCCTTGTAAAATTATTGATTTGAAAAGTAAGGCTTTTTTTAAAATTTAATTGAAAATGCGTAACGCTATATTAAAAACTTTTTATAAATAATTAAAATTAAACAAAAATGATTAAAAAATATTTTTTTATATCAAAATGATTTTATGGAAATTACATTTTTTTTAAATTATTATTTTTTAAAATATATTTTAATCTAGGCTATTCTGTTTTTTGTTAGGTAAATGAAAATATAGTAATTCGTCATGTCATTAAAGTTTATTTTAATAATTTTAAAAATTAAAAAATACAAATTATTAAAAAAAATATTTTTTTCTATATCAAAATGTTTTGATGGGAATTAAATTTTAATATTTAAATATTTTGCAATTTTTTAATAATTTCTAGGCTAGGCTGCTTTTTTAGAGTACTTAAAAATAGTAATTTTCAAATTTATTTTAAATAATTAAAATTAAAAGAAATTATTTTCTCTATACATAAAATAAATTAATTTCGTGACATACTTTTTATAATTTTTTTAAATATATTTCAATAGTTTCTAGGCTAGTCTGATTTCTGTAAAGTAATTGAAAATTCGTAATGCAATTAAAAAATTTTGTATAATATTAAGTTTGTGCAAGCCGAAAATGTGTGTAACATATAGAAGGAGACGTCGGAAACACCCCAAAGTTACCCAAAATATGATAAGGGTGAATAGAGAAGTCGATATACCCATGTCCGTCTGTCCGTCCGTCCGTCTGTCCGTCTGTCCGTTTGAACGAATAGATCTCAGAGTTGGTAAGAGCTAGAGTAACCAAACTTTCCCATTAGATCCCATATTATTCCATAGGAGACAAGTTTATTTTATTTGTTTGATATCGGGGATAAATTATATAGCTCCCATATGGGTGACAAAAAAAAAGTTGTAGATGTATAACTCGTTGTTCATCAAGAAATCGTTACCAAATTTGGTATTCAAAGGTTTTTTATAGTTCCCAAACACTGTACCAAATTTCATCAAAATCGGTTGACTATATCATATACCTCACATAGGACCGATCGCCCAAAAATACTTTTTTATAAAAAATTCGCGATATTTCGTTTTTTAATAAAGATATTGTAACTAGATTTGGCGTTTGGAAATTTTTTAGAACACTTAAGCAATGTGCCAAATTTGAACAAAATCGGTTGACTATATCATATAGCTCCCATAGGTCCGATCTTCCAAAAAATCGATTTTTTAACAAAATTTCTTGTGTTTTGTTTGTTTGTTAAGATATTGGGACCAAATTTGACATTCGTGAGTATTTTATAGTTCTTAAGCACTGTACTAAATTTGATCAAAATCGGTTGACTATATCATGCAGCTCCCAAAGGACCAATCGGTCCAAAAACACGTTTTTATACAAAATTCGTTGTGTTTCGTCTGTTTGTAAAGATATTTAAAGTAAATTCGTCATTCAGATCTTTTTTAAGGTATCAAAAAAAAAAATTGCTTATAAATTCGTCCGTTTTTTGTGAAGGAACTGGATTTTAGCTAGTGGTATAGGGTATCCCAAAGTCGTCCGCACCCGACTTTCCGTACGCCATTTTTTTTAAATTAAGTCTGCTGATTTAAGCTACCCTACTTATCATTGTGTGTTTTCAAACCCATAAACCTCTCCCATTTATCGGGACAGAAGTATTTTCATGTTAAAACGGCTGTTAGCAACAGAGGATCAGCAGGCTCTGTTAAATGGCAAGAGAGCATCGTAGTTTAAACGCTGTTAGCTAGCGAGGAGTCAGGAACGTACAGCCGCGATGAAAAGTCGACATAATAAAGCCGCGTTGATCACTATATATCCAACCGTTGTATATAAATCCGTAATAATTAAAGACAATCTACATAAAACCGTATTATATAAACCTCTTACATAATAAGTCTTGTTTCATTAAAAGAAGCCGCATTTAACCGTTTTACATTCCCTTTTTAAAACATCGATTTAATCAATATAAAATAATTCATAACCTTTTTTATTTTATTTTATTGACAAAACTTTATAACAAAACACATATATAAGCAGTCTAGTTTTAACGGCAAGTCTCTATATCTAGGTTCGAAGAGCTTCTATTAAAATTTCATTTGACTTCCAGTATAATTTGAGTTGAGATTATGAGGTTTCACATATTGCATAACCTTGACAATAAGTAACCATCCCAACGTATTATTTTATACTCTTCACTCCCCGACCCCTCCAATTTATTGTAACCAAATAACGTTTTTAATTTCACTTATTTGATTTTTCACAATAATCAACGCGAAGGAAAAAGAAAAGTCACCGTAAAGTGATTTTTTTTTCATTGAGTACGCTTCACTTTGTCATGCAAATTGGCTGCTCTCTCCCCACCTTCCAGGAACTGTCGTCTGATTGAAGTCTAGAAAGCCATCTATTTGCCCCGTCCTATACGAAAGTTGTTCGTGAGCCAATAAAATGCAAATTGTGTGTCACGTAAACAAAGAGATTTTAAATGGCTGTGACTTTTGCTTACCTAAGCGTAGATTTCAATCTTGAGCTTCAGTCAGTCACTTATTTAATTGCCAGCTGGTGAGTTTTGATGGTTTCTAATTGTCCTAGCTATCCAAAAATTCTTTAAAAGATTTGAATAGCACTCTTGGTTGACCCACTTATTGGTCACTTGGTCTGTAACTTTACGGACCTACTTCTCTGACCATCACTTGACTTAACAGCACTTGAATTTGATTTTGATTTATGCTGTTCCAAGTGCAGTTCTCTCTGGCTGCCAGGACTATACCCACTGCTTAGAGGTCCTCACAATTGCAGCTCATAACTTTGGGATCTATTGGTTGCTTTCATATTTACATGCTTCTTACATGCCCATTGGTGTGTAACGGAAATTGAGAGTACAAGGAGCAGAGAGAGAGAGTGAGCTAGAAATCTGATGAGGATTGTGTGAAACTGTAGTTGTGGAATTCAAAAGGATTGCTGGCGTTGCCTGTGTCCTGGAGAATGGAATGGATTTTAGTATTCATTTTTTTTTTGTTTTGTTTTGGTTATTGTTTTTGTGCTCACAGGCTTGGCCAAGATACAAATACTCACACACACACACACACTCACAATGGAGAATACAATTTTTGCAATCTTTGCTTATCCTTTCATCTCAACTACTACCATTGTTGTAGTTCTTGTTGTTTTTGTTCCTGCCAAGTCCGTCCAAATCGTTAAAAAGCCAAAGCAGCTTCAGCATGGAGTTTGCCGTATAAGGACCTCGGAGTAGGACCGGGACAGCTTTTGTTTGTCGGCATTGCGCGTCATACTAAGTCGGTGTTTGCGCATAAAAGTCAGTTATAAAACGAATAGAGAGAGCCTCTTGAAAACTTTTTAGCTTGAAGGACAAGTGAAACCTAAATAGTGATGAGCAAAGTTTGTTAAAGTTTTCTTTTTTTTTTTGTCTTAAGATGCTAATTTGCAATTCTTGAAGTTTTTAATACTTAAAAATTAATTTTAGTAAAAATAATTGGCAGGTAACAGGCTTAAGCATTATGGCGTGACTTTTATTTAGTAAAAAAGATGGTAACAAGCGTACCTACCGAACTCACCCTTCTTTATCTTACCTGCATATCCTACTGAGCCTGCAGTGCCTCAATTGGTATCACAAGGGAGTTCTTGACCAATTCGGAGAGTTCGAGTTTTAACTGGACCTCTTCGCTTCTTTTGCAGCACAGTTTCAGCTTATCAGCTACCTTGTTCCCGGCTATGTCTGCATGTCCCGCGATCCATCCAAGTGCAAGATCCTTTGTACTGCACTCATTTTTGAGACAAAATACGATTTTGCCTTCCTTTTGAAGGGTTCTAAGTTATTCGTTGAGATTTAACGTAGCTGGAACTGGTTCAGCTCTCAAATATGTGACTCTGACCCACACATTCTTTAGAACATATTGCTTATTTGGTTCCCAATCGATTCTGACAGTCGACTTCTTCGTCCAGCAACACCTAGATTAATAGATTCCTTAGTGATAGCCTATCCGTATTTCACAAAATGGTGTTTCGATTTTTAAGTTGTATCTCCTATATTGTAGTTTATTTACTTTTCGCTGTGTTCCTCTCATCTAATAATGGGCAGTAAAGGATTGTATATTTCAACTCAAGACCAAATATACGTATCTTGTCCGGTTTCTAACTTAAACTAAAATTTTAAAACGAATTTGATTCATGGTTTATTTTTATTTTTAAATAATATATAATTTTAAAAATTATTTGAAGAAATATGATCCTTAAAGCTGAAAAAGTCGCCTTAAAAGGTCAGCACACTTTTAGATATGCATTGATGTATCGAAGTCTTATAGAAATTGGGATCATGTTTAAGAAATGGAAACATGTCATACAAAATCATGATAGAGGATATTTAGATGACTTAGACTCAGAAGGTCACTGTGAATATCTATTGCTAAAAAATCTTTTTCGGTCTGTAAGATATTGATGTAGCTCATTATCCATCATCATCGTATGGCCATTATAACCCGCTCTCGGGTTATGGAAGACCTCAGCAGCTCTCGCCAGGCGCCTCTGCTTTGCGCGCGCCTTCTCCAATTAGAAATACTTAGGGAGGATAGGTTCTCCTCCACTAGATCTCTCCATCGGAGTCGTGGTCGTCCCCTCCGTCTTCCTTCGTCGGCTTTCGCTTCGAATACCTTTTTCGCTGAAGCATCATTATCCATACGTACGACATGGCCGAGCCAGCGCAGACGTTGTATTGTGATGCGCTGGACAACATTCATGTCGTCGTAGAGCTCGTACAGCTCGTGGTTCATCCGTATGCAATAGCCTTCCTCAAAACGTACGGGACCGAAGATTTTGCGTAGAATTTTCCTCTCAAACACCCCAAGAGCTCATTATCCATGTTGCTAAAAAAAACTGTAAAAAATGGATTTCACTTTTCGAGAGTCATACTACCTTGTTCAAAAAGTTCCCGGAATCATTACCGTTTGGCGCTCTCAGTTACCCAATTTGATGTCTCTGACAATGACATTCTATGAGAAATTTCATCCAACAACGGATGAATTCACCTGATTTTGCTCCTTGCGAGGGTTTTCTAATCGGTCGACTTAATAAACCACTCCGTAGAACGTACCCGAGGTGAAATTATGGAAAAATCGAAAATGCATGTTAGATGATTATAGAAAGGGTTTTGAGGATTTTATCAAGCTGTGACATAAGGGTATTGCAGTCCAAGGGGAATACATATGTACTTTGAAGGGAATTATATAGATTTTGATGAATTATCTTATATTTTTGAATTTTTTACTAATATCCTGGAACTTTTTGATCAATGTTGTAGTCTCTTTAATAAAAATACAGATTTACAATTTTTCAAACTTAACAAAAGAATTTATATTTTCCGAAGTAATGAAAAATAGCCAGAATTTAATTCAATTTTTAATTCTTCGGTATATAGTTATTTTAAGTTAATTTAACTGCAATTTTTGATTCTACGCAATTTTCTTACTTTTCGTTATCTTCGATTCTAAACTTTTCCGTCACTCCTCGTTCGGATTGTGTTTCTCTTTTGTGTTAACTATGATACGTTTTATTGTTGTCATAATGTGGTTGGGTTTTTTACTATTTTGTTGTTGTTGTTTAAGCTATTACAACAACTGTTTTACTACTATTATTTACCAGCCTAACAAGAGTGACTAAGAGAATCCTGGAAAGAAAGGGAACGGAACGGAAATCTACCTGTCTACTTGCATTTTTTATTGCTTAATGCCATTGCCCAGGCACGAAGCAGTTTACAACACTTTTTTATGTTTCTTGCTATACTTGTTTTTCTATACCCTGTTGTAGACAAAGGATTAAGGATATCAGGGATTTGTGGACAGCATGCAACAGGCAGGAGTAGGGCGTGACGGCGCATTGGATGCTTAAACCCAAATGCTTTGAACCGAATCGGATAGCAATTGAAATACATCCGACTATCAGTTCTTAGATACAGACCTATCTCGAAAAACTCGACAGCCGAAAGCTTGACAAAATCTTTTTCCCATATGAAAACTTCGCTATTTTAAGTCACACTACTAGACGCTATGTTCCACTAGGGATAACTGAAATACAAAGAGAGATTAATGATATAGTCAAGTATCCGGTATTATGGTGAAAAAGCAAAAGTGCTTGTTAAACCTCCGGATGTGATCAAGACAAAAGGTCTTGGCTGAGCGGACCTAAACCTCCTGGTAGCTTTCCTGTCTAGCCACTACACTGTTAGATACCATCTACAGAAAATTGGGCTATCGGACTATTCAGAGCGCAGCATCTGTCTAGAAGACGACTGTGACTGTGACTGCCCAGCGCTGGCATGGGACAAAACCTGTCACATGGGAAAGGATCGGATTAGTCCCTTCCATCTTAGGTCAATACCAACAAAAGACTTACTGCTTTTCATCCGGAAAGCTGCAAGTCTTTTGCTTTAACCTTATAGTACAAAAGAACTTTTGGTCGCAGTGCCCCGCCTCTTTGTGAGAAACCCTTTTACGGGGGGAAAAAAAAATTAGGGTCAAAGGTCAAGGAAACTGGCTGCAAGTGCTCTAAAGTTTTCTCTATTAAAATCTATTTTCGCAGCCTTTCCTTCATGCAAAAACGCTTCAATCCAATAAAAACTAAACTATCTTTAAAAGCTTCGCAGCCTGACTTTCCTGATATATAATCCACCTTGAGCTACCAAATTCCCTTTGAGGACTCATGTGAGCCTAATCAACAAACAAACGTTGACTATTCATAATATATTGTCTTCAGCCTCTGCCTCTTGATTATTCCAAGTAATTACAGTGTATCCCCCTGTCGGCCATAGTTCTGACTCTTACACATCCTGTTCCCCTTGTTGTTGTTTTAGCATTTATCCTTTGCTACCCAGACAACACACTGAGGTGTATTTTATACGCGATAAAACGGAGCTGCCATACAATGTTGTTTTTGCTGGCTCGTTCATGGCGTATGCGTTATATATCGAATTTTCAATTTTGAACTTTTTCTATCGATATACATTTTATATAATGCCATATCATGTTATGTGCCTGCACATTGTGGTTTTGGCTTTCCAGCTCTTGCACTCGCTTTATCTCTTTTCCACTTACTCTCTACTATCTCTCTTGTAGAATCTAACAGTAGATATTGCTGCTGTTATCAAAAAATGCTTTGTTAATGCCATGCTCAACAAGCGTATGCAGAATCAAAGCAATCATACGCCATGTTGGCCAACACCAAACCAACAATACGCCTGCTCAAAGCATAACCCTTTTTCTTTTTGGGAACATGCAAATACTCTCGTAGCAATGGCACATTGGCAATGCTTTCATCTTTCCAGGAGGTCCGGCTTCAGTCATGAATATGCACTCAACCATCGGAAATCGTGACTGATTGCAACGCATTAAGAGCCTGCATTTTGCGTTTGGGCTAAAGCAAGGAAGGACCCGTAGCAGGAACATAGTTCCAGTTTTGGTTTAAGTTCGAGCTGTATTTTTGCTGAAAGCACAAATCGCTTTGATTGATGTCTCACCCGGCAGTACATTAGTCCACTGGGCTGTCAGTCTGCATTTGACTGCAGCTTCTCTTCACGGCATTGGCATTGGCATCATCAACATCGCCATCACCATCAGTATCGACGTCAGTTGGCACTAACTTTGGGCAGGGGCATCGGTTTTGGCAGCGCTGCAGTAAGTTACCGTCGCCTTCCATAATTGCTTTTGGGTGGCCCAGACATTTACCTTTAAACCTGGCTAACAATACGCATGCAATTACCGCAACGCAGCAAAAAAAGATGAAAATATGTTAAAAAGAGCAAAGACGACATTTGGTTACACTACTTTCCAAGCGGTTGATATTGAGAAACATTTCTTAGCATCTTAAGCTTGAAGCCTAGAATAATTTGTTATAATTAATTGCGTTATAAAGTGGGATGCATAAACTTTTATACCAAATTTGAAGTTATTGTTAGCAGAACACGCTGTTATATTTTTTTTCCAACAAGAGGTGTTATTTGAATCACCCGGTATTTCGTTAGCTGTCACTTTTGAAGCTTTTATTCTTTGACATTTGACAAGTAAAAACTACGCCATTTTTAAAAATGGAACGATACACGCTTCAACAAAACATTGAAATTATTAAAATTCACTACAAAAATGGTGAAAATTTTGCAGTCCCAGTTCTCAAAACTAAAGCACTTTTGTGTCGTCGTGAGGCATCTTGTCGGACCGCAATACAGAAATTGGTGGAAAAATTCGAGCTATTGGAACAAGTTAGTGATTTGAAGAATAAAACCCGTGCACGTCGCTCAAGAACAACTGATAATATTGCTGCTGTAGCCCAAAGTGTTGAAGAAAACTCAGGTTTGATCATTCCTCGTCGTTCTTTGGAATTGGGCATTCCACAAAGTTCACTACACCGTATTTTACATAAAGACTTGGTTCTTAAGGCTTAGAAAGTTCAGTTAACACAAGAACTCAAGCCGGCCGATCATCAACAACGTCGCTTTGCTGATTGGATCCTTGAAATGCATGAAAATGATCCGGAATTCCATCGAAAGATCATCTTGACTGATTAGGCCCATTTTCACCTCGGTGGCTATGTCAACAAGCAAAATTGTTGCATCTGGGGCACAGAAAACCCAAGAGTTATTGTTGAGAAGCCTCTCCATCCTCAACGTGTGCCTGTTTGGTGCGGTTTATGGTCCGGTGGGGCCATTGAACCTTACTTTTTCGAAAATGAGGTTGGATGAACAGTATCGGTGAATGGATTGCGCTATCGAGAGATGATTAATGATTTTTTATGGTCGGGTTGGATGGTATTGATCTGGTCAACGTATACTTTCAACAAGACGCCATCGAAACCATTGCTCTTTTACGGGAAAAGTTTTCGGAGCGTGTTATCTCTTCGAGAGGAGATCATAATTGGCCACCGAGGTCTTGTGATTTAACAGCTTGCAACTTCTTCCTTTGCGTCCACGTGAAAGGTAAGGCCAACAGCCCAGCGTCGTTTCAAGGCCTCAAAGATAGAATTCGTGAGGCTATCGCGGACATAGGGCAGCCACTTTGCGAGTTGGTTATGAAAAATTTAATGAAAAGTATATGGTGGCCATTTGGCTGATGTTTTTTCATTATACCTCATCATACCTTCCTCTTTATTATAAAATAAACATTCGATCATTTATCTCAAAAAATGACATTTTTCTTTGAAAACCAAAATAACACCTCTTATCGCAAAACCCTTTACATAGTTTTTTTTTATTATTATTGTTGAAATCATATTAAATGTAAGCTGCATATGATCTGCATTTGCATAATATTAGAATGTAACACAACAGAGTTGAAGGCTACCGCTGTTAATTACTCTATCTGCTGTTGACCTACTGCAAACACCCATTAGTAGTTGTATGTAATGTATATCGTTTTAGTTCTTAATAAACAATTGTCCGAATAACTAAATCTACGATTATTATTTAGTACATTTACTTATTGTTTAACAACAGACAGATTGCAAATAAAAAACGAAAACAAAAAAATTGTCGCGAGCAGCAGCTTTCCAATAAAAACAATATAAACATAACATTACATTAACATAACAGAAACTCTTAAACTGTCTAACTTATTACTCTTAAATTGCATTATGCATAGCGGTTTCTCTCTTTGTTTACTGCAATGTGTTAGTTGTCAATTCCCTTTTATGCTATGCACGATTCTTGGCAGCGCTGCTTCCCCTGCCTTGCCGTCAGCGTTCCAAGATCGAATTTAGTCTTTGCTAATCTATGCGAGCATGCGGTTGCGAGATTCGGTTGCTCTAACGATTGCGTGACAAAAATAAAAATTTATAACGTTTACAAATACTGCGTTTGTTTCATTTAAAATATTTATTTAAAAACCATTAACTAAAAAATATTAGTTATATCCAGTCTGGGAAATTAAACTTAATTTTCGCAATTTGAGGCATTGATCTCATATTTTGTAAGTGAAACCAACTACGGCCATAACCTCCAAATAAGACGAACTTAAGTGAAAATAAATGAAATCAAGATTATTACAAATCGAACCAAATTTTTTTGTCTCAACTTTAAACGGCCATGACTTCCAAATTAGACGACTTACTGCGAAAATAAGCTAAATTCGTGATCAGTTTAAATCGGAAAAATCTTATCGTCTCAACTTTTTATAGCCATAGCCTCTAAATAAAAGCAAAAATAAACAAGATCACTACAAATCGAACCAAATTTTTGTCTCAACTTCCAACTCAACTCAGAAAAATTTTATTAATGGCCATAATCAAAATAAAGATTTTATGTATTGGAAAAAAAAAATTAAATGAATGAACAAAATTTTTAAGTCCAAAATTAGTTTTTCTCTTTAAATTGAAATTTATATCTTTCTGATAAACATGCATTTTATTTTTAAATTGTGTATATATCTATGTTCTTTTCCTAAAGAAATGTGTAAAAATTAAAAAATTTAAATTCAGTAATCGGTAACTCAATAAATAATTAAAATTTTGTAATATAAATTTCCGTGTAAAAATCATCAAAGTCTAAAACGTCGACCTAAAAAGTGGCCCAAAGATGTGACTTGATCAACCTGCTATCAGAACTATGTGTGTGAGTATGTAATCCTTAACATGGCTCTGTTTTAAATTCCAGTTTAATACTAAATATTTAAAATTCGAATATAAAAAAAAAATATGATATTTTTATTTTCACTTTTTTATGGAATTAAAAGATAACGCTTCAAAGTCTGAGAGAAAGGCAAATAAAGTGTTATAATTTTTTTTACGAACATTTCTGTATATTTTTTGTTAACCTTCTTTCTTTCTGTCGTAAAAAGGTAACGATTCGTCGAAGCGATGTATTTTGCTTTTTATATCCTTTAAATGGGTTTATTAAAGAAATATCACAGTTTGTAGATTGAAATATTTTTTCTTAGTTTATTTTTTTATTCGTTAGATTCATTTTAATGTGCACTTAATCATAAAAATATACAAAATAAATAACTTAAATTAATACAAATTCTGTAATCTACGTTTCAGGTTTCTTCAACAGTAAATTTTACTGTCACTTATATGAATAAGATTTATCTGAGTGAGTTTTTTTTTTGAAATATATAATTTTTCATATTTTTTACATGTTTATTTTTTTTTAATATTTTTAGGATTTTTTTTATTATTTTAAAAACATTTTTTTTTAATATTTTTAAAATATTTTTTTTAATATTTTTAAAATATTTTTTTTTTCATTATTTTTAAAATATTTTTCTTTTATATATAAAAAAAAATTTTTTTTAATATTTTAACAATAATTTTTCAAAATATATTTTTAAAATATATAGATTTTTCCAATTCTAATGGTCGATTATTCCCAATAAAATTATATATTATTTTTTATATATTTAAAATATTGATTTTTTTAATATTTTTTTTATATATTTTATATATTTTTTTTTTTTTAATTTTTGAAATATTTTTTTATTATTTTTCAAAATATTTTTGTTTAATAGTTATAAAATATTTATATTATTTTATTTCAATTGTCGATATATAGGATATATAGATATAGGATTTCCAATCCAACCCAGGCAGTAGGAATCATCCAAGAATTCCTTAACGACAGCGTTATCATTTTTAATTAATTTGTATATTAAAATTATATTTTGAATAATCTTATTATATGTTAAGTTTCTTAATTGGAGGATAACGATGTCTTAATAGTCGTTTCCTTTAGCTGCTGTGCGTTTGGACTTTGGAGGTCTACGATCTCCTCTCTGAAGTCATGGTGCGAGGTCGAAATTCTTAAGAATCATACGAATCCCTTGATACGGCGTGCTCTGTATTATGCTGCTTTCAAAATAGTAGTTATTGTTTTTTTGATAAAATTTTTTTCGATAAAATTGTCATAGACTCTGTTATGTCATCCCAAGTCTTGATAAAGTAGTGCCTTCAAATAAGCTTTGTGACTTAAAGATTTCTTATGATGACTTCATGTTGTTCCTATAAATGGCTTAAGTTATCATAACATGACATGCTATAAAATTTTGCCACCTGGTGATAACTATATCACGATATTAGGGATCAAATTGGTTTTATGTATCCTCTCCAGCTTGCGCTATAAGCAAGTAAGAATTTTACCTTGTTCTGGTGCAACCAATAGCCTATACTTTGGTGTTCTAAGTCCAGAATTCCTGCTGGCCACAATCCATGGTTCCTGGATCAGCTCCAGGAAGCTACGTGCTTCTCGTCTATCTGCACCAACGACTCTTTGTTGAGGACCAGAATGATTCACCTCATGCTCGTCTTGGTATTCTCTACCTTCACAACCATCCAGTCAGAAGGTGGATGGGGGGGCAACATCTTTAGGAACATTTCCAGCCGGGATCCACATAATGGGCCGAGGTCTACTCGGTACGTCTTTCCAGTCTACTGTGACTAGCTTGGCGCTCGGGTATGGGGTCGCATGTCGTCTTAGTATTGGGTCTGCATTTTTGCGGTTCGAATCCCTTCCATTTTGGCTCTGCTAGTGGATTCCCCCGCACTCAACTGAGAGCCAGTCTGATATCACGCATAAATGTCAAGAAGGCCATAATTCTTGGTATTGAGCCTGTTATTTTTAAAAGATTTATTTTTGTTTTCGCTTACATTACTTTGCTTTCCAGAGCTTATTTTCTCTTTTAGTATACCTGCAATCTGTGTCTTCTCACCTCTGCTAAATAGTCACAATTAAGTTTCAAAATGATCACTCAAAAAATATTAAAACTTACACAACATATAACAATACGTCTCTGCGACGAACAGTTGGTGTATTAATTTCAATAACTTTGAAGTGTCGTAATGCAGAGCGAATCAACTGAACGTGAAGCAACTGACGATCATGAGAGAAAGAGAGTATAAAAGATGAAACCTGAATATCTCGCAGCAGTATATTATATCGTTGGGGTTATTTTGACAAGATCTTATATAATAATTTCCAACTGACTATTTTGTCAAATGACCCTAGGAGAGGCATGGGAATCTATATTAATAACTGTTCGAAAAGAACAGGGAGCTACAATTTATAGCCGAATCCGATTATATTAATAGACATTTTCAAGATCTTAAATACAACATTTTTTTTAATTTAGTTTGATTTTGAAAAATTATGAATGTAAAATTTAGATTATAAATAGGGTTCGTAACATGAACTTAGCTAAGTTTTTGGAAATTTTGCAATTATTTTTCAGCTCCCGCCCTATGGGATTAAAATAGTTTTATATGTATTTTGAAGTTGATCTACTACCTTATATATATATTTTTTGATAGCATACCAAACTTATCAGCAGTTGAATAGATTCGTATGAACTTTGCAAGAGTATCTAAAGAAAAAGTTGTGACTCCCCAAACGGTTGAAAAGTTTTGTACGCGCTTTAGCGTAGCAGTTGTCATGGCCAAAAAGTTTTTCTGCCTCTAATTGCCCAAGTGGTTTTTGGGAGCAGACCCCAAAGACAACGTAATAGAGACGTGCAAAGCCAAAGTTATTTTTATAGATTTTTTTCAGATTTTTCTTTTTGTCAAAGTAGACAAGTTCTTATACTGACGTCAACTCAGTAGCTCAAAGTGAACTGACGTTATTAACGCAGAGAACATTTTGGTCAAATACACACTCACTTATATACAAGTTTGTATAAATGCAAACACAAATGCATACCAACTTGGATACACACATATATTTATTTCAATTTATTAGCCAGCAAAGTTTGTGCCGAATGCTCCGAACTTAACTCTGAGCCTGAACCCAATTCAACTAAAGTGACCTGGCCGAAACTGCTTTGAAACTTCTTACCAGGAGTAGCTAGGAAGCTTCCTAGCTGGCCACTTGCATTAATGAAGTTTTGGATTACAGCCATGCAACATATGTGCTGCACCTTGTGTCGCAGCAGATCCTTAAAAGCACACACAGATGCACACATAGATACACACAAATACACACTCATATGTTACGCAGATACTTTGCATATTGTTCATTTTGTTGCTGTGCTTTACCTTTTATGGCCTGGTTTAAGCTTTTGGTGTTTGGGGGCCAAAACGTTTAACTTTTCTGGCCAGCTGCCTTAGCCTTGGTCAACTTTTGGAAGCTGTTTCCCAAATTGTTCTTGTAATTGTTCGTGGTTCAATGAGTCAATGAGTCCATTCTTCATTATTAATGCTCTGTCGAGGCAAATCAAAATCACATTAAACTTTTCTAATATTCGCATAATTTGTTCGCTGTTTTGTGGTTGAACTTTGCTGTCAGTTTTGGTAAACATTTTGGTTCCTGATTTTTACTTTTTTTTTGTTTTGCCATCTTTGCGGTTTTTAATTAAAACTTGTTTTGTATCTTCTGCCTAATTATGGCATCGAAATTAATAATTTGCCGCCTGCTGTGTGCGCCCTTAAATAATACCCCAAAAAGTATTTTGACAGACAGGCCGATGGAGAGCACAAGGCGCGTGCATAATTGAAAAATAAGTAAGAGCAAGGAATACGCAAAAGTGGTGACTATGGGATACACTGTAGTTTTTAAATTGAATAAGTGCTTCATAAATGAATTCTTTAAAAAATCGATTTTTCAAGCTACGCATTTATTACTATTATTATTTGCATAGACAATCCGTCTATGTAAAAAAGTTACTGAAAAAATGTTATTTTTTATTTTCAATAAAAGGATTTTTTTTAGTGGTTTGAAAATTTTTGCCAGTTCTCATGGGAGTTTGTCTGCGCAGATAACTGGTTTAATTTTTGTACGCGATCGTGCAAAATAAATTTGGGTAGAAAATGTTGGCAAGCAATTGTCAAATTTAAAAAAAACAATCAAAATACGATATTTTAATTTAGAAATTTATCGGCTTTCAATAAATTAAATAAATAAATAGTTTCTCCAAATTTAAAAATGAATAGCTTTGCATATTTACATTTTCAGGCCGATAAATAATTTTTAATTATTTTTCAAAACTTAAAAAAGTTAATAACAATATTTTTTTTAATATTAAAAATTTCATTAAAGAAAAAATACATTATTCAAATAGTTTTATTCACCTATGTGATATATATTGTCATAATTAAAGCTTTAGCAAAGTAAATTTGGACGGTGAAAAAACCTTGAAATTTTTCGTACTTAAAATTTTATTAAGATATCCTTTTTATACCCTGTACCGTATGGTACCAACGGTATATTAAGTTTGTGCTAGCCGAAAATGTATGTAACATATAGAAGGAGACGTCGGAGACACCCCAAAGTTACCTAAAATATGATCAGGGTGAATAGAGAAGTCGATATACCCATGTCCGTCTGTCCGTCTGTCCGTCCGTCCGTCCGTCCGTGTGAACGCCTAGATCTCAGAGATGGTAAGAGCTAGAGTTACCAAACTTTCACATTAGATCCCATATTATTCCATAGGAGACAAGTTTATTTTATTTTTTTGATATCGGGGATAAATTATATAGCTCCCATGGGGGTGTTTGAGACGACCTCGACAAAAAAAAAGCGTTTTAGATGAATAATTCGTTTGTTTATGAAGATATCGTAACCAAATTTGGTATTCGAAAGTTTTTTATAGTTCCCAATCACTGTACCAAATTTGATCAAAATCGGTTGACTATATCATATAGCTCTCATAGGACCGATCGGCCAAAAAAACTTTTTTAAAGAAAAATTCGCTATATTTCGTTTTTATACCCTGTACCGTATGGTCCAAGGGTATATTAAGTTTGTGCAAGCCGAAAATGTATGTAACATATAGAAGGAGACGTCGGAGACATCCCAAAGTTACCTAAAATATGATCAGGGTGAATAGAGAAGTCGATATACCCATGTCCGTCTGTCCGTCTGTCCGTCCGTCCGTCTGTCCGTCCGTCCGTCCGTCCGTCCGTCCGTGTGAACGCCTAGATCTCAGAGATGGTAAGAGCTAGAGTTACCAAACTTTCACATTAGATCCCATATTATTCCATAGGAGGCAAGTTTATTTTATTTTTTTGATGTCGGGGTTAAATTATATAGCTCCCATAGGGGTGTTTGAGACGACCTCGACAAAAAAAAAGCGTTTTAGATGAATAATTCGTTTGTTTATAAAGATATCGTAACCAAATTATGTATTCGAAAGTTTTTTATAGTTCCCAATCACTGTACCAAATTTGATCGAAATCGGTTGACTATATCATATAGCTCCCATAGGACCGATCGGCCAAAATAACTTTTTTAAAGAAAAATTCGCTATATTTCGTTTTTTAATTAAGATATCGTAACCAGATTTGGTGTTTGGAAATTTTGTAGACCACTTAAGCAATGTGCCAAATTTGAACAAAATCGGTTGACTATATCATATAGCTCCCATAGGTCCGATCTTCCAAAAAATCGATTTCTTAACAAAATTTGACATTCGTGAGTATTTTATAGTTCCTAAGCACTGTATTAAATTTAATCCAAATCGTTTGACTAGATCATATAGCTCCCATAGGACCAATCGGTCCAAAAACACGTTTTTTTTAAAAAATTCGATGTGTTTTGTTTGTTTGTAAAGATATTTGAAATAAATTTGGCATTCATATCTTTTTTAAGGTATTTAAGCACTGTGTCAAATTTTATTGAAATCGGTTGACTATATCATATAGCTCCCATAGGAACGATCGGTAAAAAAAAAATTTTTGCTGAAAAATTCTTTTGTTTTTGTTTTTTTTGTGAAGAAATCGGACTTTATTACAAGCTAGTGGTACAGGGTATCCTAAAGTCGTCCGGGCCCGACTTTACGTCCGCCATTTTTTTTAATTATTTATTTTTAAAACTTAAAAAAGTAGGAAAAAACATAAATTTTTTTTATATTTACAATATCATTATGCAAAAAATAAATATTATTTCTTATATTTTGTTCAATTATGAGATATATTTTGTCATTATGAAGCTTTAGCGACCGATAAATAATCGGAATAAAAATAAATAAATTTTAGTGGTGTGTTTAAAAATTTGAAAAAAAATCCAAAAAAATTGAATAGATTTATTTAGAAAGATATTTGCTAGAAATTGTAGTAAGAAAATTAGCAATTTCTCAAAATATTAGAATAAATAACTTAGCAAATACAGATCAAGATCTTAAATAAATTTTAAGTCTATCAAAAAATACAATTTTTATAAAATTTTTGAATTAAAGATTTTTAGAATCTCGGTGAAAATAAGTGAAGTCGGCCCAATATTAACCACACCAAATTTTATTGCAAAATTTCGATTATATATCGAGTTATCGATAGCTTAAGATTTGATTGTAGACTTTTCCTTGACAAGCTACATCTCCTAAATGAAAGAAAATATTCCAAGAATCATATTTTTTACCCCATTTTCCAAGCTGAATCTCAAGAATGATTATCTTTAGAAGATTTTGTTGTAAGCCGATTTAGTAGAGAATTTTAGGCCCAAAAATTATGTAAAACAAAAAAATGTTTAGGCATAGGTAGATCGTTATTTGTCAAAAAAACGATTTTGGTGACCTTTTAAAGTATTTTATCTATCACAGGAAAATATTTGCGTTAATATCTTTATTAGTTTGGGAGTTATGGCTTGTCGAGAAAAATAAAATAATAATAAGATAATTTTCAGTAATCGATAACTCGCTAATAAAATAAAATTTTTCAATAAAAATTGACATGGTTACTATTTTCAGGCTGATTGATTTAGTTGATCGAGAAAAAAAAGTTGTCTGTTCTACTTATTTTTGTCGATCTGTATATTTTATTTATCTTTCAGGCTTTACTAAATCTCTATTATTCAAAACATTTTTAGTTGCTCTAGCTTACTTTAATTTCCATTTTCAATTTGTAGTCCCAATCAGAATCGAGTATCTTTTGGCTAATATTTCTTAGTAACTAGAATGTCTCAAAATAGTAAATAAAAAAATTAAAATCCAATGCAATATAAAAAGTATTTTAAGGTTATTTTAATCGTTTAGAGATGTATGCAGAAGTTTAAAGACATTTTTAAAATTTAATTTTATTTTCTACAATACAGCGAACATACTCACTTCAGCTCCCCAAAAAGAGTATAAAACATAAAGTTTATTTTAACAGCATTACTTTGTGCTGCTGCGATTTTAGAAAAAGTTTTTAAAAATCAGCATTTTCCTAATGCATCTTTGGAACATTTTATACATCAATATTTAGTGATTACTTTTGGTTCATTGGTTTGTTTTTTCTTGCTTTATTTTTTAGTATCTTTCTCGTGCTTTTTATACGATATCACCTCGAGTCAATCAGCGCGTGTCAGTCACGTCCTTTTTCGTACTCGGCAAAAGGGAAGACTTCACTTCAAACACTATTGAAATTAGATTTGTCTTTGATTAGACAATTTCTATGCAAAAAATTATCAGCGCATGTTGTGGGATTCAATAAATGTTGTTCGTATACGAAGTTGGTTTTTATTTTTATTTTTTATCCCCAGTATCTCAAATTGACTTAAATTAAATTAAAAATTCAGTTATGAGGCATTAGCAGGCAGCAGACTGTAAGATTGGCTCTCGAGTATTAGCGAACAGACCAGACCAGACAAATTTGCTATACTTATTGATGCCTGTGGGCATCGTCCTGACTGCAGGACGAACTGATAAACATTTTTGTGGGCGGCAGATGATGGAAAAAGTAATTGACTTTGGCATTTAGATTTGTGTTCCGATGTGGTTGCTAAGCACGAAAAAGTCCTCGAAACATGATGGTGATAATTGATGAAATCTGTGGACGCCCTTTGGGCAGGATTTCATATATTAATGAAATGTTAAACTTTAACATTAAAGTTAAATACTTTGATGTTAAAACATTGTAAACTGACTCGGTTGGTTATTATAAATAACATTGATTAAAAGTTCATAAAGATAATGAAAGTGGGTTGGTATTAAAATTCAGAGATAGTGGTCTGCTAAAATTGCTAAATACCCTTCTGAGAATAACAACAAACTGCATAGCAACAGTTTATAAATGTTTAAATCATATTTATGAAACTAAAATTAAATGAATCCTAAATATTTGTGCTTATTTCTGCAAATAAACCCTTTATCAGGCTATTGAATTGTGCTTAGATTTGATTTTCTATGCACAATTTAATTTATTATAATATAAAACTTACCCATAAAAATATTTGAGCATTTTTTTCGCATAAAATTTTGTTACAACCTCATATCCGAAAATCCTTGCCAAATTCCTATAAATTTTGCCATGTGCTGCCTACCAACAGGCGCTGTAACTTGTTTGTGTGTGATTTGTGTGTTGCCGCAGGATTTGACAAACAAAATTGGAGCAAAGCCCTAATTCCGGCCACTTACCAATAAATATTAGGGCCTAAAGCAACCTGTATTAGATGAACAGCGACAGTTGGGAGTTTTTGTTATCAATATTTTTTTTTTGTGTACATAAATCGTAAAATAAATATTGTGTATATTCATATGAGTTGCAAAACAATCTAAGTATTCAAAAAAATGTATATCCTTCTGTTGTTTTGTAGTCACCCAGCTCTTTTCGTTAGACAGAAGAAAAGGAAAAAAATATATAACATAATGAGTCAAAAAATCCCATATATGAAAGAAATCGGGATATACGAGGTGTGTTCAAAATTAATTTTAAATTGAATATGGAGCTTCTCCTCCAGGATGGTTAAAGAATGCCTCCAAACCCTGTCCCAGAACAAAGTCGTGCTATGTTGGGTGCCTGGACACCCGGGAGTGGATGATGGTAACACGATCACTGATGATCTAGATCGACAGGGTACCTCCCCCTTGACTACATCTCCCGTTTTGTGGTATTGGTTAGGCCACAATCAAAACCATGATAAACAAATGGGAGTACATAGGAGATACTGGTTCTCCCTTCCGGGGCTTCGTCAAGCAAAAGTGCTTGTCAAACCTCGGGATGCGATCCAGACAAAAGGTCTTGGCAGAGCGGATCTTAAGCTCCTGGTAGCTTACCTATCTGGCCACTGTTAGATACCATCTTCAGAAAATTGGCCTATCGAACTCTGCAGAGTGCAGGCTCTGTCTAGAAGACGATGAAACCACCAGACATATTCTCTGTGACTGCCCAGCACTGGTATGGAGAGAGCCTGTCGCAAGGGAAAGGAACGGATTAGTCCCTTCCATCTAAGGTCAATACCAACAAAAGACCTACTACTATTCATGCGGAAAGCGGAAAGTCTTTTGCTTTGATTTAATGCTATGGTACAAAGAATCGGTGTCATCTTAAGGTCGCTATGAGCATGTTAATGTGACGTCACAGGCTTATAATCGAAGGACGAACAAGACGCGTTCAACAATACCTCATTAGATATTTTATTTTAAGCGTCTTAGTTGAGACGAGGGAACAGATGAACGTACTTACGCTTACTAATACTGATCAAAAATATAAACCTTTTCTTCTTCTTATGTCCTGTTACTCCTAGTGGAGCATATGGCCATCGGGAATTTTTTCCACTGATCCCAGTTATGAGCTAGAGTTTTTAGTTCACCCCAGGTCTTTCCGCTCTCTTCAACTTGTCTTTGCAGAGTTCTTTGCCAAGTTGTATTTGGCCGCCATCTGCCTCTGCTTCCTTGTGGATTCCAGCCCAGAGCCTGACTGCATATTTCGTTTGGCTGTTTACGAAGGGTATGCCCCACCGCCATTTTCAAAGTTTAATTTGATTGGCAATGGGTGGATCTCTTTGGATCTTCTGTGAAGACCTTCGTTTGATATTACATTCGGCTACCACATTTTCAAGATTCTTCGCAGACATAAACAACAATGATTGTTATGCATCTAACATGTGAGTTTAGTCGGCATACAGAAATCTTTCATTTATCGGTTTCCAAACAACCACGTATTTAGCAGCTTTCTTCCTCAGTAGGAGACCCACACTGTCGAGGTGAATATCGTTTGCTGGTCGTCCAGAGTAAAAGAACTTTGTACCATCTGCTTGGACAAGTTCTCCAGTGCCGTTCCACCTGCATTCGTTAAGCCCCATAACTTCGATGTTGAATCTGTGCATTTCACGAGTTACTTGTGCCAGCTTCCCGCTTTCGAAGAGAGTACTCACATTCCATGTGCCAATCGTAGTTCGCTCTTCTATGTGAATATATTCTGCTCTGTTTGGAAATTATTCGTGATACTTTCCGTTAAGTTGTTATTTCTAAAACATGGGGTTTGCACCTCCAAATCCGTCGTGCATGCTGCCGAAGCAGGTAGATTAGCCTCAGGAACACTGGTACCCATTGGACAATGAATATTACTCGGGTTTACTTTCATGTTTATAAAGAAATATGTTAGGGAGCTGGGCTGTGACAGTAAGCTATAAGCTCAAAGTCCGACCCGATAACTCTGCTCGTAGTGACAGGTCACTTTTAAATAGGCCGCTCCTAATTTAGAGAACAGACACCTTTTGCAGCCGCTCATTCTGAGTACAGACGCTACTTTATAGATCGCTCTTCGCTTCACTGCTCCTCTTGCCCGCAAGGGTGACCCTACCTCTCTAAGAGTCATTGCAGCTACTAAGCCCCCTTACCACGTCAAGGTGACGATCCCCAAGAAGTTCACCGTATGCAGTTCAAAATGGTTTATAAGAATAAAAACAGATTCATTAAGATTTTATGAAAGATTTTTTTCGTGTCCATCAAATACTTTATATGCAACGGCGGCCACTCTAATAATAAGTCGATATGTACACAAAAAAACAATTTTTGGGTAAATAAAATTTAAAATTGTTTTGCCTTTTCCTAAACATTTTTTATGTTCATCGTTACTGAGAATAAGCAATATTTTATATATTTCTAAGAACTTTACACGAAATATGCCTACACGAAAATACTTTTTACTCTCCTCAATTTTGTTCCCAATTCCGTTGAACTGCTTCATTTTTCTCACTGTTCAGTTCCAAACTCTTTGAGTTCCACGAAATTATGTTCAGATCAAAACAAAATTTATTTCTCTGAATTTTTACTCATACGTACTGACGCTCTCATAAACGCCCACAGACACGCAGAAATTCAAAGACAATAAATTCAAACAAAGCCAACATATTTGAGTGTCTTTTTGTCTATTGAAAAAAAAATTGTAAAAGACAGTTCAAAAAAAAAAAGAAAAATAAGTTATGAAGAAAAGGGAGCTCCAAGTCTTTTCTTTTGCCAATGAATTCGCTTCGATTTATTTGCGATGCCTTTGGCATCTTTGCCTACTCAACTGGCAAATGCTTTTCATTTGAGCACTCAAACAGACAGAGGTGTGCGTGTGTGTGTACATGTGGTGTACCCAGCAGACCAAGACAGCCCACAAAAAGTATAAAAGTTTTTCAAAAACTATGATTGTGACAGGACTCATATGGATTTTCAGACACGAAAGCCGAACCCTGGTTTCCCAAAACACCAATTCCCCATGAGAGAGGTTTAAAAATCTCAAAACTTTTATATTTGCATTATGATTTTCAACGATGCTTTAAAATGTTGCTGTTTCTATATCCGAGTCCAAAAAACTCCTTGAGATAATAAGACTCTAAGAAAACCTCCAATAGGATTTCGGATCTCTGAGTCAGCGAACCCAAAAAAAATTTGTAGGTAGTAAACATAGTAACATTTTCATGCGATTTACGATTTTCAATGATGTTTTAAAATGTTGCTGTTGTCGAATATAGATCCGAGACCCAAAAACTCCTTAAGATAAGAGGGCTCTTAGATAACCTCCAATGGGATGTCGAATCTGTCGTTCAGCGAACCCAAAAATATGTAGTTAGTAAACATAGTCTAAGCTCCAACCCCGAAAATCGAGCACATCGATGTTTTTTAACTTTGTCAGCAACAAATCCCAGCATGCTAGCCTGCTGAGATCGCCTTCAAAAACCCCCGTTTTATGAAAAATTTGGAGGTTACTTCAAAAACATTCCAGAATTGGGTTTTTGTCCCTCGGATTCGGAATCAGCGTTACCAATTTCATTTTGTAGCCAACACTTGAGTCCACTCAAAGATCATTCTTAGTTCTAAGATAACCTTTAATGGAATCTTGGAAAATATTTCATTGAAACCAAAAATATGTTGTTAGTAAACATGGTCTGAGCTCCGAGTCCGAATATCTGAAACCGATGTTTTTCACTTTTTTTAGTTTGCAGAATACAAAACATATTCCAGAAATAAAACTAAGCTCCGAACCCGGAAATCGAGAAGACCGATGTTTTTAAATTTTGTTCATCAGATGTCAGAAATAAAATGACAGCAGGTCAGCTTGTTGTTAAGGACCTCAAAATACCCTGTTTTATATGGAATTTGGAGGTTATTTCAGCAATTCGATTTTTTGGCCGTCCTCTTCGGATTTAGCGTTGCCAACTCCATTTTGTTTCCAACCCTAGATTTTGCTTCACTTAAACCTCATTCTTTGTTCCTATTGCGATTTATTTTCTCACGCTGACATTTTGGTCTATTGGGTTACCTAGTACATTTCCACTGACTGAAAATGCTGCATGAATTTGTGGCACTTCGATATGCAGCATTTTGTATGTGCAACTTATATATGACTGTTAATTGACACTGGCCACCCGCTCCAATTGCAAATCCTTTTCCTTTTCATGCCTCATCAAAGGGCTGCCCACTTGGGCGTACGCACATGTGTCAACTTTTGCCATTTTGCCAAACTTCACATCAGTGTGGTATCTGTGACCCTCCGACCGCACCGCCCTACCCCCATCAGTCACCCTTGATGGAGTCCATGGTGTATGTTGTCTATAGGTAGATATGTGGGCATCATAAATATTTTCCAGCCCATTGATTTTTGTCGCTTGCATTTGCTTGTTGTTGTCTGTGTGTGTTGTTGGTGTTGTTGTTGTTGCGTCTGATGTTCATGTTGATAATGCCAACGGGACACCGGTGGCCATATTCGACAGTTGTTGTTGTCGTTGTTGTTATTGTTTTTGTTCGGCTTGCCACGCATGTGGCTATGGCTACAGATTGGCCGCCCCCTCTCAACTTCAACATTATCCTACACTTGAGTCCCTCCTTCACGCTGCCCCTGTTTTCTGCTTACAACGATACTTGATTGTTTTTTCTATGTGTGCGTGTGTGAGCGTCAGTCAGAGAGCGCTAAAAAGTATGCTATGCGCCAAATAAACACAAATTATGTTGTCGGTCTGCTTGCATGTGTGTGGGTGCGTATCTGTGTGTATATCTGTGTCTATATCTGTGTGTGTATCTGTGTGTTGCGTGTGTGGTACGTTTCTTTTTATGCCTATTTTATGCGCGCTCATAAATATTTTTGTTCAAGTTAATTGAAACATTACCGAAATATTCTTGTTGACAAATATTGAAAATTGTTTTGCTTAGAGTCTAGCGATTTTGCTTTCATTTGTTTTTATTTATACCCTGTACTTAAGGCGTAAGGGGTATATTAAGCCATTATATATGCGAAAACGATAAAGGAAAGCAATTAAGTTCTCTGAATGCATACAATTTTGTTAGAAGAGGCGTCTTCTTGAATTCAGCTTTAACACTATTTATACCTAGAGGTGTCAAAAGACATCTGTCAAATTTTGATTGTACCATAGTATTTTGGAAATATATGTTAGCTTAAATTTTGTAGACAAATGAATAAACTAAAGCTTGACAGACGACGGTAGGAGAAGTGCTAGATATTTAATGGAGCTATAGAGTTAAGAAACCAATTACAATCATAAAGCTTGATAAATTTTGTCTGCCTTAAATTTTCAACGTAAAGTTTAAATAACATTATCTACAGCCGCATCATTTCTGGTAGTCTTTATTAAGTTTAAGATGGTGAAGGGTATCTTATAGTCAGGTTGTTCCGACTTTAGCCGCCCAACATATTCTGCTTTTACGTTGCCATAGATTGTAATGCATTCTTTCGATAATGATTTATTTGTTATGTTGTTTTCATGTATTTGTTGGGGGCTAACAAGTAGCAGAAACAAATAATAAGCTTAGGTTTTTTATAAATTATTTTTTCAAGCGTACCAGTATTAAAGTCTAGACTAAGTTCCAAACTTAAAGAAAACTTTTTAAAAATTAAATTGTATATCTTAATGGTATAAGTTTAATAT
Organism: Chymomyza amoena; assembly: GCA_037043745.1. Lineage (NCBI taxonomy): Eukaryota > Metazoa > Arthropoda > Insecta > Diptera > Drosophilidae > Chymomyza > Chymomyza amoena. The sequence goes on along the minus strand of JBAMAX010001534.1, from coordinate 36,588 downwards.
GCCTTTACAATGGCAATAAAGAATAGGATTTTTTGACCGAAAAAAAATTGTTTAGATTTGTGTCAGGATTCCTTAAAAATCTCACAAGAAACATTTCGGTGGGGCTAAACTAAGGACCAAGGATATTCTATTTTTTTCTGTGACTCTTTGTGGCTATAGAATGATATTTCTGAGGTCAAATATTTTTTAAGTAGTCCCATTTCAATTCGGTCCTGAAAAGGCTCTTATTCAAGCAATGACATTTTATTAAACTGCGATCCTATATGCAGAAGTCAAATTTCTGTACAAATTCCTGTCGAAAACAAAATGGAAGCTATAGCCAAAGAGCTACTTTTCGTTTCCAGAGCTCCATGAATGCTAGCTATGGTTACCAATGGCAACTTTTTACATGACCAGATTTGGCAATTAGTCAGCAATTTGGATCTTTTTCAGAGTGTTCATATAAAGCAGACTACAATTCGTTGGCCATCTGTGATGTTCTGGCCATATTTGCTTGGTTTTGGGAGTTATGTTTGTTGCACATAACCGAGGCAGTTGTGTTTGTGTTACGTGCAACGCCGATAACAACTTCAGCTACAACTATAACAATAACTGGAATACCAAAACAATTCCGAATGTTTGTATGGCCTGTATATACTTGGTTTATTGGCCGAATTTGCATTGGATCTGACAACTACTTTAATGGAATGAGGGAGCAGTGTGTGTGTTGGGGGAGAGTTGAATCCAGAGTGTGACGTTGACTTCATTGTTTGGATTTGGAATCGGAAACATCCAAAACGAACTATTTTTGGCAACAACTTTGTATGTGGCTGGATGGAAGAAGATGACTGGGAGAAGTGAGTTCCTTCCCACATTTATTCTCTTTACTCCTTTTTTTTTCTTTTTGTCTGAATTTCACTGTGTCATAAACTTGGTTAATTGCTGCAACCATTTCAATACAGTTACACGCTTTGATGAACTGCAAATATTTGCCATAATATGCCCATAAAAAAGTGAGTGCCGTCATAAAGCAATCATTTTTATACACTTTTTGGGAGTATCTATGTTTGTTAAATATAAATGTGCAAGAACTGGGAGTTGTTTTTTTTTGCGTATTTAAATGAGCAACGTTTTATTTTTTTTTAATTCTTTGGCAGTCTTATTTTCAGAATTTTTCTAAAGCAAAGTATTTTTTTGTTGCCCTTGAAAATAGAAATGTTGGATGAAATTCGTAGGTTATGTGTGACAATTTTTTTAATGTCATCTTAATTTTCTTTATAACTTTATTTTTTCTCCTACAACCCATTTCTTTATCATGGTTTTGATTCTGCACCAACCAATACCACAAAATGGCTCATTAGGTGTGTCAGGGATCATAAGCGATCGTGTTACCATTCACTTTTGAGTGTTCAGGTACCCAACATAGCACGACTTTGTTCCGGGATACAGGTTTTGGAGGTAACTATGGCATTAACCTTCCTGGAGGAGATGCACCAAGATGATAATGACCTAATATTAGCTTGGCTGTCTGAATAAATGCAGATGTTTGGTCCCCTAGTTCCCTTGAGAAGGATACTAAGGTCGCAGATCTCTATGGCATGAATCTCCGCTTAAAAGACATTGGACCAGATGCCCATTGCGGTAGAGATTCTGGTGTTGGGTCCAAAGACTCCAACACCTACACCCTGATTAGTTTTGGACCCATCCGTGAACCATGGTTACCACTGGAGGTTTTCACAGGGGCTGCCGTCAGCCCAAGTCTCCTGACTTGGGAGAAGAGATTTCAATTTTTTGCTATGAAATAATTCTGTGATTATAAGATCTGATACGTCAGGAAGGGAATATATAAGGGCGCATGACCAGTGTGACTTGCTAAGAGTCCAGATGTTATCTGGATACGTAGTAGACTCTGCATGGCTGACTTTTTGATGAAAATGTGCAGTGGTGTGAGTCCAAGAACTGATTCCATGACAGCTGTCGGAGAGGTACGCATAGCTCCCGAGAGAGATATGCATACTAGTCTTTGAAGCTTGCTGCATTTATTGATGGTTTACTGCGTCTTGGGCTACCACACAAGGGCTGCATATGTGACGATAGTCCGTACTATCATAGGGTATACCCATTTTATACTATGAGGGCTGAAGCCCCATGTGCTGCCAAAGAATTTTCTACAAGTCCACATGGCTCGAGTAGCTTTGGAAAGCACTTGTCCTAAGTGGGACTTCCAGTTGAGCCGTTTGTCTAGGACCACACCTTGATATTTGACCTGGGCTGAATACTCCACTTCAGTGTTATAAGATTCTGAAGCTGCATGTTGTATTTCTTCGTGAAGGGAACAATCACAGCTTTTTGGGGGTTGATGCTAAGCCCAGCTTAGGGTAATTCGAAGAGCAAGATCCATCATCTCTCTGATGTTGCTTTCGTATTTACCCGTCACTATGATAGGCAGGTCATCTGCGTACCCAATGTCTTTATAACCAAGCATTGCCAGCTTAATTTAAAGTTCGTCGATTACGCGAGACCATATCAGGTGAGATAACACAGCTCCTTGTGGACAGCCCTTTAGAGCTCTTATGCTGAATGTTGTACAATCTAGAGATGAAGTTATGTCCCTCTGTCGGAGCATGGATTCAATCCATGCGATCACATGTGGTTCTATGTTCTTACGGGCCAGCGCTCTAAAGGTAGAACCAAAGTCAGTATTGTCGAAAGCTCCCCCGACATCCAGTAATGCGCACAAAGCTATGTTCTTGGAGTCAAAAGCGTTTTCAATCTTTCTGTAAAAGTAGTAGAAAGCAACCTCTGTTGACTTCCCTTTGGAATAGTTTGTTTTTATGATACTTGTTTTTATCAATTATGGGTAGCCGAACAAAAGTTATCAGTTTTTAAAAAATTACGTATACGCAATATGGTCTCTACTTTTGTAAGACCATATTGCGTATACGTAATTTTTTTATGACAATATAAATGAATATTATGAATACTAAAACATATTGCTGTTAAAAATGTTAAATATGCGTTAAAAATTAAAGGAATTATACGAAGTCCTAAAAAATACGTATACGCAATATAGCCATGAGTGTTAAAACAAATTTTAATTATGAGATGGCATAAAAACACGTATGCGCAATGTTGCTTTTTGTGGCGGTTTAGTTAGGTGTGACCAGATCTGACCAAATAATGAAAATAGTTTTGAGTACAAGAGTTATGCATTGTATTAAAAAAAGTATCAAGAGTTATAAATATGGCGTCCTTCATTTTAAAAATATTTGCTGATAAAACCAAATTTGAAATTTGTCACAATTATTAAAATTTATTCATAACATCTTTTAATTATAAATTAAATTGTTTAAGCCCGCTGACCAGCAGCTTTCTTTCATATACCTCATGCCTTCTAAAAATTTAAGAATGACTTTAATCTAATTTTTTTAATAAAATCCTTTTTTTCTTTATAGACACACCTATAAAGTTTTCCAACGCAGTGTATTAAAACTTTTCTTTCTTATGACTAGCTTTTCCTTTTTGTTTCTGTTAATCTTGTTTTATATTTCACTTTGTGGTGCATATGCAAAGTTGAGCTGCTGCTGCTTCAGCCTGTCCAGCTGCAACAAACAATGCTGTCCAGGCATTGAAATTTTCCGTTTCCGTTGCACATTTCCCAACCAACAATTGCTGGAAAATGCTGCCCAGTCGACATCGGTTGAGGTCCAGCCAGCTGTTTGTTTAATGGTCTGACCCGCTCTGGGACTTCACCGAAGCCCTGTTGAATGGGTAAATTATTTTTATAAATATTTTGTATACACACAATCAAGGCGAACAATGACTGCAAAAAGTATGTGTACACGAAAGGTGACGTTTCGCTCATCAACTCGCCGGTATGCCATCATTTATGCATAAAGTAAAAATAAAACGTAATTGATTTCATATTGGCATTAAATATGGCCGGAAACCTTTGAGGTGCACCAGGAAAATGGCTACATTGCTCATGCTTCGAAGAGTTTTTAATTTTTAGAATAATTTTAGTACAGTCCCTGCATAAAAATAGCTTAAATTCATATATGTTGTTGAGCTATCAACATTGAAAGAAATTTTCAATATTACAAAAATTACGTATACGCAATATATTTCTATGCAATTGGTATTACGATAATATAAATAAATATTATGAATATTTCAAATAATTGTTGTACAAATTTTAATATGCGATACAAGATTTGCGAATTATATAAAAATATTTAAAAAAACTGCGTATACGCAATGTAATCTTTTAAACATATTTTTTGAGATACAAAAATTATAAGCTTGCACCAAAAATACGTATACTCAATGTTGGTAGTGACTGAAAAAAAAGTTCTCTGTTATTTACTAAACTTATTATCTATAGAAAATATTTGGAAGATTATGAAAAAATTTATCTTTTCAGTAAATTATCGTCATAAAGTACCCAAAACGAAACCTAAGAACTGTTTAATTTTACTGAAGCTATCATACCAACTATCAAAAAAAGGTCATCTTAAAAATGGCTACCCTTAAATATTCTAAAGAGCTTCTTCTTGCATCAATAAAGCTTATCGATAATTTCATTTAACATAAAGATTTCGCTAACCTAAATCGATTCACAATACTTTGGCTAAAATATTCACGATAAATCATCTCTATCGCATAGAAATTTTTCATTTAACAACCCTTAACAACGTTAAAACTAAAAAATTTATGTGAAAAAGATGACCATAGAAAAAAAACGTAAACTTTATTAGTTTTCTCCGTAAAATGGTTGTCGTTCTCATTCATTTTTGCTATATTTTGCTTTTGGTGTTTAATTAAGTTATAAAATATTAATTTGCTGTTGGCTTGCATTTTTTTTATGGCTTATTCCGTTGCTGCTGTGGTTGACATGCATTTTGTGGTTGCAAGTGCAGCGTGGCAACATTTTGTGGCTTCCTGCGTCATCATCGTTGTGACTGTGCCAGGTCGGATTTATGTGGTGTGTGTCTGTGTGTGTGTGTGTATTGGTATCCGTGAGTGCGCAGCCTCGGAAAAGTTTATTATGTCTCAGTTTTGCATACAGCGCCTCTGACTCCTGACTCCTAGCTCCTGGCTCCTGTGGCTCTGTGGTTCCGGCAATTTCCGCGCCATTTAACCCGTTCGATTCTTTTTACATAGTATATAGAAAATATTGAAGTATCTCTAGACGCAACGCAGCAGCTGTTGTTCATGTTCAGACTAGTTTGCACACAGTTGAAAGGAATTTATAGTGCAGGCGGAAATATTTTATATTGCGTCCTAAATTCCAAATTTTTTTTTTTTTTAATTCATATCAAATAGTTTTTGGTAGTGGCTTGCAACATGCGATTTGCCAAACTATCTTTAAACTGGATATTTTTAGAACTATAGTACACAAGTTCTAAAACTAATACATTATTCAAAATATCTTAAGAGTTTTTTGGGGAGGGTCGTTTGAGTTTGATCAAAAAGAAGGCGAAGCTTGGTAATTATTCGTGGCATGATAAAAATACATACAAATTTCCTGTTTTAATTGTAAACTACGAAATTCAAAATGGCGGCCTCTGTAGGCAGAGCATCGTCTCCGCATTTCAGTTCTCCACTTTCTTGTAGCGAAATAAAATGAAAAATGTTGCTTTTTTAAATTGAAATTAATGAAATTCTAAATCTATACTAAATGAGAATGAGTTTTGACAAAAAATTAACTCAAATTACGTTTAAAAAAATTTGGTTTATTAACTTTTTTTTTGTGATTTGATCTAGCTTAAATATTTTTTAATTATTTTTTATGTATATTGTTAGTATGACGCATTCAACATTATAACCTTTCAAATATGATTTGAGTAAAGGGAATCGGAACATTAGATCAAGAATGGTGCTTGAAAGTCTGCTGAAAAACAAGGTACCAAAAAAATATCGCTTAAAGTTTATGGAAAGTTCAAGGCGCTCTATTTCTATTGATATTGATCTCATTGAAGAATCTTTTCGAACACATATTCTACGAAAATATTGCTTTAATTTTTAAATTTTCTCGACAAAATTTGAAAAAAGCTTCACTTAAATTTTCTTACTTAATATTTTTAAAACCCATTTTTTCGGTAAAAAGTGGTGTTGGTAGATTGGATTTTCAGCATCAAGTCTCTAAAATTTAAAATAGTTTCCCTCCGATGATGAAGTAGACATTTTTGCAGAAGCGTTTAAGATGAAGATTGTTGCCTGTTCCCAATGGAAAGAGTTTTAGGAATGATAAGAACACTGAACTGGACTGATATTTTTAACGTTTAAAGGGTGTTTTTTTTTTAGAGTAACACAAAATTCATTTGTAATACAGCAAACAAATATATTTTTAATTTCAATAAAGAGGGCTTTATTGGATAGCAAATTTTATAATATTAATGTTCAATTATGATAGATAGAAATATTTTCAAATAAATTTCAGATTTAAAAATTAAAACTCTTCATTATCTGTAGAAATTATTTTACCAACAAAAGCAGATGATGCCGTCATTGATAAAGATATGTATAAATTTTTACAATTTAATTTATTCACAAATTCTTAGGCATTACAAATTCAAAGTTAAAAAAAATATTCTTATGGAAATTGACAAACAGATGTTTCAAATATAATCGATGGGTATTTCAATTATCTGCAGTCAAGTTATAAATTTATGACAATCAGTTTAGTACAACCAGAGATATTTGCTGTTAAGTAGAGGTACTTTCTTTTCCTGATTTCGAAAACTATTTTTTAAATATCTTGAAGCCCGATCCATGAAAAAGAATTTTGATTACATTTTTGGTGTTAGCATATCATTTTGTTACGGAAACAACAAAAACATGGATAAACAACTAAAAAAGGATACCCAAATTTTCCAAAAAATGTAAACTATGGTAATTAATCAATTTTTCAGATTACCAAATTTATTTAGGCCGGCTTTATATTTATTTAAATTATTTTTGGTGAGACACTGTTTAAACCAAATGTCTTTGATTGGAAACATGTTTTTCAGTTTATGTAGAGCAATATAGTCAAAAAACGGAAAAAGTGAATATTACCTTTGCCTATTTGTGGGTCTATGAAATACTTCTGGATCGTCTCTAAATTTTGCAGACGATATAGTATAGATAAAAAGGAAACTTTTTACGCGGTAACGTTATTAAAATCGTGTGAGGTTGCAAAAATGGCCACCCTAATATACATCTAAATGAATTCAATTTTTGCCTAGTGAGAAGGTCAATTTTGAGGTATATTAAAGAATTTGTTATATTGTTTATGTTTTTTAATTTTTCATCCTTTTATGTGCTTTTTTTAGTTTTTCATCGACTATACACGATATGATACTCGATACAACATCCAATACGATATGACACACTATATGATATGATATTCTATATGATATAATATACGATACGATCTACGATACGATCTACGATACGATCTACGATACGATCTACGATACGATCTACGAAACGATCTACGAAACGATCTACGATACGATCTACGATACGATGTACGATACGATGTACGATACGATGCACGATACGATCTACGATACGATCTACGATATGATCTACGATACGATCTACGATACGATCTACGATACGATCTACGATACGATAAACGATATAACGCACTATACGATACTATATGATCCGTTTTGGTTAGGTAAGTAACCAAATTCCTTTTTTTCATCCATTTTTGTCCTTTCTTTCGGTTTATATCAATATGAAAAACGATACAGTATACGATACAGTATGCGATACAGTATACGACATTTACGACAATATATACGACATACGATACGATATATGATATGTTTCGTTTTGGTTAGGTGAGCTTTTTTTTGTTCGCACCAAAAATAAAATATCTTTCCTTCAACCAAATTAAAAAGAACAAAATTACTATTCTGCGAAAGTTTTTTTTATAGGAGCGTTTTTATGACGTAGTTGTTTCGGAAACAACATTTTTTACATTTTACCACTAGCTAGTTTGTTGTCGGTGGGCCCTATTACCGAAAAGTCAGTCATATTGTAAGTGCTATCATGGCCAGTTTGTCATATCTTCAGCACTCAAACCCTAAAGAGTCCATAATTCTATCAATTTATGTTTAGTTCAGCCTATTCACATTTAAAACGTATTTTATTTTATAGCTTATGAAGTGCTTTTGTCATAGTGTATGTAAAACCATTTTCTTGCTGTTATCACAGCAGCTCTTCCGATGGTTGAGTCCTTTTTCCTTCCTTGTTATTCGTAAAATCCCACAACCTAGCCCAAAAAATACAAAAAAAAAACTTTCATTTGTTCTGCTTTCGAGGCTGTGACATGACAGCTGTCATATGTCGCATTTTATTTCATAGTTTTCATTTACATTATGTTATTGTCATTCTTCTTTGCCGCTTCCTCTTCTCATCTCTTTTCTTGTCTGCCGTTATGCGTGCGTGTTTTTTGTCGTTGCCTTTGTGGCATCCATTTTCTGGCACATAATAACAACACTTTTACGCACAACACGTGCTCAGTCCAAAGCGCTCTCCCTCTCTCTCAGCGTATTCAGCGGCTCAGCTGCGTGCTCTCAGTCTCAGTCTCGCTCTCTTTGGGCGCACTCTCTCTCTCTGAAGCTTTGCCTGCAGCTGAATGGAAGTTGCTTAGTTTTAATAAATTATGCTCGAGCTGTAAAGGAATTTCGATGTTTTTTTTGTCACTTTGCTCTCTCGTTCTCTTTCTGTTTTGCTCTGTTTAGCATTTATTTTGTTGTGCTCTCGTTTAGCCCAAAAGTGTGCTACATTTATTTGGCCAACGACTTTGTCGTAGTTTGGATGTTGCAGCTACCTTAACTTATTGCTGAAATTTTCATTTAAATTATTTGCATTTTTTTTTAAGGAGCAGCTTTTTGTTTGGGCGGGAGAGTAAGGGGCTTTTGTACCTGCCTGCTTATGACTCATATTTTGTTATTCTTTGTTTGTCGCTTGGTTCTGGTTAGGATTATCATTCATCTTAGTCAGTTCCGCTGTGCTCAATAGAATGGCCAGCAGTGTGTGACTGTGATTTGGTGCGTAAAATTGAGAAAAGGTTTTTGTGGTTTTTTTAAAGGACACGTTGAACGATGTTGATTAAATTAACTGATGTAAGGAAATGGATTTGATGGCATGTCCTTGAGAAAGTTAATGAGACATTTAAGAGACTGGTTGTTTGTTGCTGGCAAAATTTAAGTATTTTCGAAAATAATTATTAGCTGCTTTGGATTTTATTTACATTTTAATAAAGTAGATGAGACAGCACTTAGACGAAAGTGAAGTAGCTGAAGCTCTGAAATGCATTTTTAAGTGCAGCTGCATTTGAATAAGTTGCATGAATAATACAAAAACAAATTACTTACTTTGAAGTGCGGCATGACCTACTTAGATAAGCTCGTTTCCAAGGTATGCCAAGGCACTGGTTACTTTCTGCACTTCTTTTCATAAATAGAAATAATTTCTATAAATGATAAGGCAGGAACTTAGGTATTTATGTTTATTGGGACAGGTAGCTTAAATGCAATGTAGACTTGGTTTGGGTTTTATGAGATACATTTTATAATATACACAAAATTCTACAATTTAACATTTTATGCTTTTGTAAGTAAAAGCTTAAGCTGGAAAATTAGACTTGATATATACTAAAATGATAGAGGATAATATAATGGTTGTCGGTAATTGTTCTGTAGATCTGTGCTTGATTTTGCTCCTTAATTAACTGGCTAAAAATCCGATATAAATAGTAAATACATTAGGGTGATCATTTTTGCAACATTTCACGATTTTATAGCCCACTGGTGGGGGGTATTTTATATTTTAAATATCGAGAATATCGAAGCCGTTACTGAATAGTCGATGCCGATATTTTGGTTCTCGATTAATTGGCAATCCATTGCCAATTTGCTCAATATCGGTATTGAGATAAATTTCGTTTGACTTTTAGCGCATGTAATTTATTTTCCAAACAGTCCGTTTAAGGGGGTCGCCCATTTGATATTCTGGTCTAGTTGGCTCCATTTTCAAAATATAATTAAAATTAAACACTGCATGTAAATAAAAAAAAGTTATTTAATTCTCAGTTTCAATTTAATTTATTATGAACATTTGAAAATATTGTTTTTTTCAATTAAACGTCGTCTTTCTTAAAAAAATTGCAAAAAGTCATACCGTCGATATCGATTTCATTTCTGGTTGAATCGGATCGGCATCGAGTTATTCGGAATACTCAATACTTCGATTCGATTCTTTTGCGGTATCGAGTATCCCTAAGCCCCACCTCCCAAAAAGTCTCCTTTTTACCGCCTGTAAAATTTTAAAGCGGTCCGATAATATTTGATGGACACGACAATATCTCAAAAATTTATGAAAAATTTTATATGATATCATATATTATGAAAATATGTTCCAAACATAGTCGATAGGTATTTTAATTATCTACACTCAAGTCAAATCGTCAAGAAAGTGTGACTTTAGTGACCTAAGTCTTTTACTGTCTAGCCCAGGGCAGTGACAGAAAAAGTGTTGCACTGTCTCCAGCTCCTCCTTATCGCCACAGCTTCTATAGAAGTCATGTTGGGGAGCATTCAATTTGGTTGCTTGGTTTCCCATCAACCAATGTCCCGTGATACCACGGATAACTGATGAGCACTAGGCTCTATTGAAACAGCAAAGTTCTTTGGTTCTTTTACGTCAGTATGTCGTCCAGGTTTGCCGCGAGATCCTACACGTGTTCGATGTCCGATTCCACGTTTTATTTGCACAGAGAGCGAAAAAATTTCGTATTCTCAGTTTACTGGGTATACCCAGGCCCTCCTTCTCTTGAAGGAGGATGCTGGCTAGTTCCTTGTCTAGCCAGTTCATCCGAAATACAGTTGCCCTCGAAGTCCTATGTCCTGGGACCCATATGTGGTGAATTGAAAAGTGCTCAGCCATCTCCTCTAGAGACTAGAGGCAGTTATTCACTGACTTCATAAACGAAGTCATCGAAGCTAGGGACTTAATAGCCGCTTGGCAGTCCGAGTAGATACAGATGGTCTTATTTGGAACTAGAAGGTTTCGTATTGTTATTAAAGCCTCCTTTATTGCAGTCACCTCTGCCTAAAAGACATTGCAGTGGTCCGCGAGTTGAAAATTAGTTCTAACATTGAAATCCTCAACGTAGACGCCTCCGCCTACACGGTTGTCTAGCTTGGAACCGTCCGTGTATACCTTTATCGAGCCCATCCCATTACATACTTCAGGACATGAACCAATATACTCTTTAATTCTTGAACATTCCTCTTACTTTAGGGAGGAGCGGTTTTGATAACCTAGCAATAGTACACTAGACTATCATCCCAGAGGTTGTGGGTTTGAATCCCACGTTAAGCATGGTCCTGAACTTTCCACATTTCCTATTTCCCAAATTTTTCTTGTCTATTCTATATCCTTATCCCCATTGTCAGTATCAAAAAGGGCTGTTCTTGGCCTAAATAAGTTTGTAAGCTAAGTCCCAACTGTCGCCTTAACCCAACTTCAAAATACAATCGGTTGAAAAAAATGGTTTGTTAATTGTTAGCAAAGTTTATATAACCTTAAACCCAAATCGTAGTTCTACAAAACCAAATGGCATGGGTTTTGGAAATAGTGAATATTATGACCTTTGAACTATTTTCGTGTCCTCCTAATACTTTTGGATTGCCTTTAACTTTTAAAGGTGCTGTATGCAGATAAAAATGAAACATTTTAGGCGGTGGGATTAATGATATCATCATCATCATCATCAATTCCTTTATCTCCGGTTGGATCATAGGGCCTCTATAAAGTATTTCCACCTGGTTCGGTTTTTTGGCTAGCAATTTTAGCTCGCTCCATGATTTTCCGCATTCATCGACCTCTTTTTGTAGCGACCTCCTCCATGTTGTCTTAGGGCGGAACCTTTTGCGGCTTCCTCGGCAAACTTCCTTCGCATCCTTCAGCAGTGTGTGGCCTATACATCTCCATTTCCTTAGCTTGATAGTGTTGGCCATGGGTTCCAGATTGCACTTTTTATATAGGTCGGCATTGTTGATGACGTTTGGCCACCACACTTTAAGAATACGCCGGAGACATCAATTCAGAAAACTTTGGATTTTTCCTGTTAGAAGTTCGTTTACAAGCCAGATCTCGCATCCATAAAGCAGCACTGAGATGACGTTTGATTTAAATAACCTCATTTTGGTTTGGAAGAATATATGTGACGAATTCCAGATTTGGCGCAGTTGCGCATATGCACCGGTTGCTTTGTTTATTCGGGCCAGAATATCCTTTCCAGCACTGTTCTCAGCGGATATTATACTGCATAGGTATGTGAAGTCTTCAACTTGCTCAATCTCTTTGCCCTGTAGCATCAATTTGTTTTCGTTATTGCTGTTTATTTCCATTGACTTGTATTGTCGATGTTGATTTTAAGGCCAAATTTTCCCGACTCGGCGCACAGATCATCTAGTTGTGTTTGCGTATCTGAGTGTTTCACTGACAATAGGCTTAGTTTCAATGATATCGTCGGCCTAAAAATCTCGGCCATAGCAGCCACTCTAATATACATTAAATTTTAAAAAATTAAAAAGTCTTACCTCAAAACCCTGCAGCTTTGATTTTCTGATCAATTATTTTTAAGAAATGCTCTTAATTTCATCTCTTTAATGAGAGGTTCTTTTAATACTTTGTGGTATACCCATAATGATATTGTATTGCTTTCATGCTTAAAATATGAATTGTATCATAATATATACAATCACAATCAATACCTGCCAAAAACATAAGCTGCCAATTTCACACAATCAACGCCACACACAATCACACACACACACACACTACTACCACTCACAAAAACTAAACAACTTTATACAATCAAATATGGCCGCCAAGATGGGGGACAAACAACAACAATAACAACAACGACAACGTCCATAACTTTGGTCACGTTCTCAGCGCTCAGCAGCAGCTCATTAATGTTTGTCTAACGTTTTGTTCTTGTCATTTTTACTTTGGTTTTCTTTTATTTTTTGAGTTTGCTTTGCTTTTATTTCGTTGCTTTCTCTCTCTCTTGCTCTTTCTTTAGCTGAGCTGTGCCTCAATTATTTGCTTTGCTTTTATTTCTCCATTGAATAGAATTTTCCACTCATTGTTTTGCCGGCTGCTTTTGTTCGCTGCTAATTAAAAGAATTTCCATCAGGTGTTTGCGGTTGTTAGACAGCTGGGCTGAGGGGAAGTCTGAGGGGGTAGGGGGCAACCGAGCCAGTCAGCCATTTAACCCATTGTGCTGGGTTGACGTCCAGAACTGTTAAAATGTTTTTGTTTTATTTAGTTTTCAGTTTTTGGCTGCTTTGCTGCTAATTGAAAATGTATTTTAATGGCGTAATTTTGTTGCTACAAAGGCGGCCATTTTTGGTAGCAAGTTGTATATGGGTCGCCATTGTTGTTTTTGCTGCTGCTGTCGTCGTCATAAGGTCTGCGCTTTATGATTTTGATTTTGTTATCTGTGTCGTTGACTATTTTTGGAGCAAACAAAATCTGTGGCTTGGCTTTTAGCAGCTTCTTTCCTGGTTTCTGGTTCCTGGTTCTGCTCTGTATTATTGTTTTGCGCGTTGGCCTGGAAAATTTGGTTTGTAGGCATTTGCATAAAGTGTTTTTCCAAAAAGAAAATCGAAATAAAAAAATAAAAGCAACGCTTTTTAAAATTGTTGTGTGTGTGGGTGAAAATGGATTTGTGTGTGTGTAAGTTACTCTTACCCTAAAATCTTCTACTTCAGCGTCTTTGACATTTAACGAAGTGTAAATATTATTATAAAAGCGGCTGATAGCACTTGGCTGCATTTTATTATAGACACAAAGCAGGAAGTTTTATATAATTGTTGTTCCCGTTGTTGTTGTTGTTGGGTGGGCGCAAAAAATATAATACAAAACATTGGCAGACTTGTTGGCACATTTAAAAGTTATGCTCATAAAAATGTCCACACCACTTGGCAACACTGCGTATGAGTGATGATAACTAACTTTGGTACATAATGCGTAGTCTTGTTACTAAAAGCTGTCTTTTTGGATTTGGGTTCCTAACGACTTTGAACAGTGTCCTTAAAAATCAAGCATCGTTTTGTAAAATAGATTAATGTTTTGTGGTAGGACAAATATCGAGTTTTGAGTAGGCCTGAAAAGAAAAGAATCTTTGTTTGAGGGATAATTAGCTAAGATTTGAGTATTTCATTTGTTGTTTTTTAATTGCATCGATATTATAGGTAATTATTAATTATTGTTTTAGAGCACCTCAGTAATAGATTTCCCAAATTTTTCACCAGCGAGCTACGAAAAAAACCATTTTGAGCTGTTAAGGGTACGCTCCCCTGGACTTGGGTAAAAATAAGGCAAAGTTTGTATATTTTTGTGAGACAATGAAAAGACTTATTATGCTTATATTCTTTTATTATTAAAGAATTGAAAAAAGTAAGATAATTGAGGAAATTCAAAATGGCGGCTACAATATGGCGATTTTCGTGATTCTCCGCGCGAATCATGGTCCCCAAACTGCAGCTCTGCCGCCTCTTGTAGTTGACTGTAATCAAAAATTGTTGTCATTACTTGAAGATAAAGAAATTTCATACGGCTGGAACTAGAATGGTAAATATTTACAAAAAATTCATTAAATCATAAACATTTAAAATATGAAGTTCTATTTTTCGCTCTTTTTTTCATTTCTACCACCTTAAAAAAATTTGATAAATAATTTTTTATACGTATTGTTTGTTCATGCCGTAAAATTATATACTTTCCCACTTTTCTTTAGATGAAGAAAATAAGATGATAGATTAGGCCCTAGAGTTGTAGTTAGATTGGAAAATTTGGGTCCAAGAAAAACGAGTTAAAAGTTTTAGGAAAGTTCCTCTAAGCACGAGGCTTGGGAGGCTCTACTTCTATAAATCAATCGATCGTATCGGAAAATCCTTTTACACACAAATTCTACAAATATGTGGGTTTCAATTTTTGGAAGAAAAAATTCGATTTTTGGGTCATAGTCCAGGGGAGCGTCCCTTTAAGCTAGAAATATACGAACCAAATATTTGGCAAACACGAGTCATAATAAATTTTGGCAAATATTTTACAATTACACTGACAATCAAATATTTGACTAAATATATTGTGCAATTTGAGCAAATATTTGCTTCATGTATTTCAAGCAGTTTCTATTTGGCAAAGTCAAGGCTAAATCAATTTTCTCAAATGTTTCATTATTACACTGACGATCAAATATTTGAGTAATCATTTTGAGCAAATATTTGCATCGTCTAATATTCTTAATTATTATTATTATTAAGGACATATTCAAAATTTAAACAAATTATAAACGTCGTCAGTCATATAAGATATTAACAAAGGATTTCGAATAATCTCTGTTTCGTGCCATTGCACGAAGCTCGATGATGGATTTCCCGGCCTCCCGGTTGAGCGTCCTGCACCAGGTCATTTTAGGTCTGCCTCTGGATCGATTGGTATCTCATTATAATCTTTGACAGCGTATGACCCAACCAACCGTATTTGCGCTTACGAATTTCAATTTCGATGGTTTTTTTTTTGGCAAAGTTCCAAAAGGCGCACATTGCTCGGGGCGTATACGTAATACGTTTCTAAGACATCGATTGACAAATGTTTGGAGCTTCTTGACAATGATATTGGTAATGAACCAACCAAAGCTCGTATTTTGGTTTTTCGCCGGATATTGGGTTTTCGCCAGAATCTATTTAGCTGTCCACAGGCAGCTCTGGCAACAACATCGTCCGCATATTTTAGATCTCCTAGCTTACGGTTAAATTTCCAGCTGATTCCAAATCTATTTAAATTAGCTGCTTCAAATACCAAGTCAGGAACGACGATAAAGAACAAGGGTGACAGTGTTCATCCTAGCTTCACTCCGCTATTGCATTCAAAAGGATCAATTAGTTGTTCGCCGTCCAAAGCTCTGCATGAGGACCTACAGGGTAAAGCACTCGAAGTGCCCAATTAAAAAGGCCATAAATTCATTTTGGAAAATTACCTTTACTCAATTCAAGGTACAAAATGTGTAAAAATAATCCCAAATTTAGAAACAATTTACTTTCGCTCAATATGGCCACCTTTTGCCTTCACTATGGCCTTGAGACGGTCCAAAAATGAATCGCAAGCTGCCCGAATGTGACTTGCAGGTATTTTGGCCCACTCGTGGACAATGGACCTTGCTCTCCAAAATGGCCCAAAGAGAATAATCCATCGGATTCGCGTCTGGTGAATTCGAGAGCCATTGTGTGGACGTTATGAAGTTCGGAACGTTGTTTTTCAGCCATTCTTGGTTCACTCGAGCTTTGTGAGACGGTGCCGAGTCCTGTTGAAACGTCCATGGTCTGCCACCGAAATGTTTGTCTGCCCACGGCTTCAAAGCAACCTCCAGAATACTTTCCCGGCCCAAACCATTATCTGTGGCGGGTGCTGCCTCCTGGTGGCCAATCGATGACTCAAATTCTCGTATGAACGGTCCCTCAAGTAAACCCTATCGTTTTGAGAGTTTACGAATTGCTCAATTGTAAAAATTTTCTCGTCAGAAAACACAATGTTCGGCAATTGACCGCTTTCGGCCAAGCGAAGCAACTCCTTCGCTCTCTCAAGTCTGACTTGTTGCTGCTTCGGTGTGAGATCATGTGCCTTTTGGATCTTGTAAGGCTTGACCTTGAGATCATTTTTCAGTATGCGACGGATACTACGGTCAGATATTTTCAGTTCTTTCGCAATTTGATTGGCACTTCGTCGGGGATTTCGCTCAAGTCGCTTCTTCACTTTTTGAACCATCTCACGTGACGTTGCAGTCTTTTGATGACCACCTTCATGACGTTTTGCGATGCTACCAGTATCATTGTAACGAGTTATGGTGCCATAAACGAAAACTTTATTTACTTTAAGGTGTTCGAGCTCACGAACAATCGCTGTTTGTGATTTTCCACCTAAATATTACTATTACGTTTGAAATCCATTACTGATTTTTTTTTCGCGTTTACTCACGGCAAAATGCTTTCGTGCGCTTGTAAACAATACTCTAAACTGTCATTTAGCTAACTTACAGACAGCTGATGCCCGTGCGTCAGCTGCGCGAGCGGTCTGAATTTGGTTACACTTCGAGTAGTATACGAAGCTTTTATGATATTGATAATTTTGTCTGGAATACCTCTAGCTCGAAGTGCCACCTAAATTGTTTCCCTATCAAAGGTGTCAAACGCTTTCAGAAAATCTATAAAAACTAAATATAACGTAGAGTTGAATTTCACGGTTTGCTCTACTATCTACTTTTTATGAGATCTATACAAGATCTTTGAGGGCGAAGGCCAGCTTGATTTCTACGTGGATCCTTTTTGAGTGGCTCGGATATGCGGCTTTGTATGATATGGCTGAGGATTTTCATGATGGTAAAAGAGAGATACCCCTCCAGTTAGAGCATATTTGTCGGTTTCTATTCTTCGGAATCTTGAGAATAACCGATTCCTTCCAAGATTAAAGTACATTTTCAGAGCTCCAAACAGCTTCCAAGATCGGAGTTAGCTTTTGTGCCATCATGTGAGCTTTCACTTGGAAGCTTTGAACGGCGATTTGATCTGCTCCCGGAGCTATGCCTTTTTTCCATATTCCTAATTAGAAATCTATAAATACACGAAGCAAATATTTGTTCAAAATTCTATTTGGTAAACACGACACTAAATAAATTGGCCCAAATATTTCATAATATTCCTGACGATCAAATATTTGTACATTTGGAGCAAATATTTGCTTCGAATTCGAGTATATCTATGAATTTTGATTACAAAAGCTTCACATGAATTTGAAATTTGAACGGCAAAGTTAATCGCAGCCACTTCAATTGGGCTCGGCAAACAAGATTTTAAAATGTCAATCGAAAAATTTGTCAAATACTCTAACATATTTCTTTCGTTACATATAAAAAAAAAGCGCTAATCGTTTACAGTGCTTATTAATGTTGTTCCCTGCTCAAACTTATTACACTCGCCTACAAAATAAACTCTTTGTTGCTAGGCAGTGACTGATGACTTCCAAGTTTTTTGACACGCCTTTGAAAATTATGTTGCAGCTGTGGCTTGTTAAACGAACTCAAAAAGTAGGCTCATAAAAATGTCAATGCAATATGGCTACGCTGCGTATGAGTAATGCTTGTACAAAACTCTCCTGCTTAGATCATAAAGTAATGCAACATCTCAGCTAGGCAGGCATCTTAAGTAAAATGCCACAACATGCTGTCTATATTTGTTGTATATAAAGCTTCATATATATGTATGTAAGTATATATTTACCAACATTGACATAGAGTTTAAGCACTTTGTATAAGCATTTTGTAATTTCAATATAATTTTGTTGCCACACTTGTGCGAGCACATATTAAGTATACGACCTGACGACGCACTCAAAGCAATGCTTTGTGGTAGCTGCATGAGTATGTGTGTGTGTGTGTGTTTGTGTGTGTGTAGTGTATCTGTGTGTGCGTGTATTCGTGTAACTTTTTGTGCTTAGTTGTATTTGCTGCAGCTGCTTTTGCTGATGCTTTTGTTTGCTAATATAATATTTTGCAGCATACTTGTTGACGCTGCGGCAAAATAAGTGCCAAAGGCTTCTCCTGACTTTGTTGCTGCCTCAGCTTCAGCTTCAGCTTCGTTTCTTTCTTACTCTCTGAGTTCAGTCAACTTTTTGTTGTGTTACCTGTTTTGCGGCATGTGGCAAAGTCTAGACGCTGTACATAAACACAATTACACTTCAGTACACATACAATTACTACCAAATGCGAAAATTAAAACACGAAAATTGCTTATATACTACGCATGGGAAACCCCTTTTCGTGTTGGACCACTTGGTCTGCTAACTAAAAATAGCTACAACAAACAATTGAGTAAATATTAAAACGTTAACAAATTTTATGCCACTCCAGGGAGTTAAAATAAACACAAATAGCCTGTAGTCAAAACTAGTTTTCTATCTTATATAGAATGAATTTGTTAGAACTTGAAGTGAGATTGATAAATATAAAGCTGAGTGCCTCTGAATGGCTTGGAATTTGATTTCTCCCAAGACGAACTTTTGAAAATTTAATAATATTTTTGGAAGATATTTGGACAGTATTTAATGGTAATTAAAATAATTATCACTGTTTATCAGCTGCTGGGCAAAGAAGTTTTGGAGGAAATATTTGAATAGTGTATTTCACTGAGCTTGAAAACAACTTTGCTCAGCAACGATGTTTGGACAAATAATTTGTTCATCAAAATATTTGCTCTGTCAAGTGCCTGCTTTAGAATGGGATGAAAGCTGCAAAATTTATCAATATATTTTCATGAATTGTGAAAAATTTTATACATATAAAGATGAGAACTTGATTTTCTCCTAGATTTAAAAGAAAATTTGAATAATTTTTACTTGCGATAAATTAATTTTTTGTCAAATATTTGGACAGTATTTAATGGCAAATCAAATAATAATAACTATTTTAAAATGTTTAGGAAAAAGCTTTTTGAGCAAATATTTGCCTTAGTGTATCTCACAGAGCGTGCAAACAACTTTGCACAGCAACGATATTTGGGCAAATAATTTTTACATCAAAAAAAAAAAAACTATTTGCTCTACGTCGTGCCTTGTTTTAGAGTATAATTGACTGGGATGAAAGCAGAGAATTATATTGACATATTTTCAAGAATTATCATAAATTTTATAATCATAAAGATGAGACCCTTAGAACTTAAGTTTTTCTTAGATGAATTGAACAAAAATTTTAATTATTTTTTATTTGCAACAAATAATATTATATTTTTAGACAATATTTGGGAAGTATTTAGTGGCAAATCAAATTATAACTATGTATCAGGAGTATGATTAAGAACTTTTGGAGCAAATATTTGCCTAAGTGTATATCAATGAGCGTGCAAATAACTTAAATCGCCAACTATATTTGGCCAAATAATTTGTTCGTCATATTCCAAAATATTAGCTCAGTTTAATGCCTGTTAAGAGTTTAATTGATGATGATGAAAATGAAATAGGTTTTAGTATTAATAAATTTTCACTATTTATCAGGTGTTTGGGAAAAATATGTTGAGCAAATATTTGCCCTTGCGTATCCCATTGAGCGTGCAAATAACTTTGCTCAGCAACGATATTTGGGCAAATAATTTGGTCATCAAAGGACAAAATATTTGCTCCATGAAATGCCAGCTTTACAGTTTAATTGCCTAGGATAAAAGTTTGAAAATTTATAGGTATACGTATTATCAATAAATTATCACTATCTATCAGATGATTGGCAAACAACTTTAGGAGCAAATATTTGCCTTAGTGTACCTCACTGAGCGTGCCAGCCACTTTTCTTAGCAAAGATATTTGGCCAAATAATTTGTACCTATAGGGCAAAAGTCCCCCAGAAGAAAGTACAAATTTGGACAAAATTATTATTATTAAACTATAATAAGCGGTTGTTAAGTTACTGGCAATCTAAGTTGACATTTGGTATTTTATGAGGTTTCACCACTCGATATTTGATAGAACAAAATCTTATACAATATTTATTCATTTTATTAAAAAATGTAATTCGTCACGGTTTTCGGAAATTGTATTTTCTACCCAAAAGGTAAATTTGAAAAAATTTTCCAAAAGTTGTACAGTTGTAATAGGCTTCGAAAGCTGAAACTGTTTTGGGTTATAGCTTCAAATCCACTCAATATTTTGGATATATACTATTTTTTTCAATATATTTGGAGCTCACATCTACCTCTGTGTGAAATATGGTGCAATTCCAATCTACAGTTTTTGTTTTTAAATTAAGAACATTTTTTTAATTTAATTTTTTAAAAATACTTCAATCCTGATGATAATGAATAATAATGAATTATAATGAATTATAATGAATGATAATGAATGATAATGAATGATAATGAATGATAATGAATGATAATGAATGATAATGAATGATAATGAATGATAATGAATGATAATGAATTATAATGAATGATAATGAATGATAATGAATGATGAAAAATTTCATTATTTTGGAAATGCCAGATTGTTAACCAAAATGGTAGAATCTGGGTCCATATTTCATATAAATAAATCTATAATACATTAAGACCAAGATTGATACTTTTTTTTAATAGTTAGAAAAAAGAGAAATTTTCCATAAAAGTAGAATAAAAAATAAAATTTACTCAGTTAATTGTATTAATTAATTTTTAACTCTTTGAAATAAGCTGCTATGGCATTTATGTGTCTATATATTCGTCTTCCAATATACAAAAACTTTTTTTTCCTGCTTCTGGCAAGACTATTGTGAATGACTAGAAAGGGCTTGAGACAAAAGAGTGTTGCCTCGAGAGAGTACCAACTTTTGTGCCCCATATTGGATGAAACTTCAAACAGTTGCAATTATATAATGATCACAAAGTAGATTTAAGTTTAAAGGCACACAAAGAGACTAATACCCTCACAAAAACACACACGCACACACACTTCTGCTTACTTAGCTAACACACACACAAAAGCGCAAGTTTGTATTGGTTTCACTCATACATGTTGCTTTGCGTTTTGTTGCATTTTACTTTATCAGACATTTCCTGCGGCGCTTTTAAGCACTGGGCAATGGCAGAGCGCAAAACTTTTGCTACTATCGGAAGTCGTTAACGCCTTTGCACACATCTAAAACAAAAAAAAATAGATACACATACACACACACGCACAGACGAACAACCAAGTTATGCCCATTAATGAGGACACGGCTGCTATCTCAACCTAACTTACGCCATTTTGTAGCAGCTGCCATGTTTGATTTCTCTAGCTTTATATGTAGGCTAACTTGTTGTTTATGTTGTCGTTGTTGTTGTTGTCACGTTAGTTGTTGTTTATTGTTGCTTCTGTAGCTTTTGTTGTTGTTGTCACATATGCCAAACAAAATGGCATTGGCAACCCTGCAGCTCCACAGCAGCTTCAGCTTCTATATATTCTATATAGCTCGTACTGTACACAATGTTGGCACATTAATTAATTGAAATGCTGCTGGCTATGCAGCTATGGCTAAAGAGAGAGAATTTTGTTTCGACTCTGTGTGTGTGTGTGTGTGTGTATCTGTGTGTTTAAGAGAGAGTGGGCTTAGTACGCTTGTTAGTTTAACTAGCGCCTGGCAATTAAACGAAAATTAATTATGCTATCCAAATGAGAGGCACCAGCAACAACAACAAAAAAAAAAAAAGAAAAATTAAATAAATGCTAAACACATTGTAAATGCCAAGCTGTCCTTGAACTTAGCAACAACAGCGCCGAAATGTATGCTATGTCCTTTGAATTCTCTGCCAAACTATATTGGAGTGTGTATGAGTGTGTGTGTGTGTCTGTGTTTGAGGCTTTGTGGGTGTAAAAGCTGACCTCGATGCTGAGAGCGGCCAAGCGGAAGCCAATCAGCAGTAATATTCTGATTTTTCATACACTGCAAATGAAGTGGAGAGAGTATCTTGAATATGGGGAAAAATATTTGTAGTGTAGAAAAACAAAGGATTTATAGTTTTCGTACGATTTTTGCGGGGAGAGTAAAAACTAGAACTAAAAAAAAATTAATTATTTATAAAATAAGTTAGGCTTGTTGGTTACTATCTAAAGGGTGTTTTTTTTTAGAAATATAGTAGTAAGAGTAAATCATAATAAAGTAGAGAAATATACTTTTAATATAAATAAATAAAGCGGTTTTTATTCGATAAAAATCTTTAAAAAAATATCCTGCAGCTTAATCTAAAAAATCAAAGTTTGGGGAAATAATTCGTAAATGTCAAATATTGTAAAATCATTTTTTATGGAATTTTAGTTATAAAAGAAATGGGTATTTTTTACTATTACTTGATCTTATTATGCTTAAACGTTAAAAAACTTTATATTGAAATCATATCATGCTTCTTTAAAATAAATATACAAAAATGTACTTTATTTTTTTGTTATAAATCTAGTATTTAAGTTTTTTATATTCAAATAATAAATTTTTCCTTTTGTATTTATAATTGTCACCACAAAAAAATTTTATTTACACTGAAAAACAGTCAAAAGTATTTAAAATAAATCAAATATTATTTTCTAGAAAAATATTGAAAAGTTATCCTTTTATTTTTTATAATATTGTTGCATAAAATCGATATAATTAATTTTAGCACACAAAAAAGGGACATAAAAAATCCGACTAGTTAAAAAATTATATTCGACAAATAAAAAGAATAAACTTAAAACAAACAAAAACTATTTTTATTTAAAAAACTATTGTAAAACAACAATTATTAATTATTAAAATATAAACCTTTAATAGTAAAAAAATTTTTAGAATGAGATCGTTTTAAGTATCTTTTACATAAGAATACAAAAAATTACTTTATTTTTTTGGAAAATTTTATTATTTAATTTTTATATATAAAAAGTCTTTTCTTTTATATTTATTATTGTCACACCAAATCTATTTAATTTAAACATGGAAAAGAATACAAAATATGTTTTAGAAAATTAAAAAAAAAGATTAATTTAATTATCTAATAGCATTTCCTTGTTTTTTTTTATATTTAATTTTGTTGAAAAAAAGTTTTGAATAATTTTTACACATTAAAAACTTAACGCAAAAATTAATTTTATATACAAAAATTATATTTTTTATAATCAAAATTCGTTTTTTTTGTAAATCTGTTCATTTTAATTTTAAAAAGCATTTTTTATATATTTTATAATAGGTATTTCTTCATAATAAATATAATTTTCTATGACTATGAATAGATTTATGAAAAAACAAAATTTGAATTTTTGAAATATTTGCGAGTTGACTTATATTTATTAAGTCTAATATGAGCTTATAGATATAATTAACAAACCAAAAATATTGCATATTATTTTAAAAAATAAACAATATTTTTTAAGGGCTTCACATTTTAGACTAAAAAGATTATTCAAAATTATGAGAATTAATAAACTAATTGTTGAAAATTGTCTTTAAGTCAGTTAAATTTTATTTTATATTGCATTCTTATTTAAAAAAACAATTTTTTAAATAACTATCAACAGATTTGAAGTTCAAATAAACAAATTTACAAAAAAATATTTTAAACTATTTTTGTTTTAAATAAAATACTTTTTTTTTATTTTAAAACTAATTTTGATTTTTTGTAAATCGGTTCTTTATTGTTAATTTTACAAAAATTGTCAAAAGAGGATTTTTGAAATAATTCCAAATATTTTTTAAATAAATCGATTTGACTTAATAAAGAGATAAATATATGTTAAAAAAAAATTGTAATTTTGGGTATACTTTGAAAAATATGAAAAATTTCGTGTATGTTAAGAAAAAGTAATGGTAAAAAATATTTTTTGAGGGCCTTATTAACAACTTAGACTAACTTTTTCTTTTAAAATTTTTGGAAATTTAACTTTTCCTTTTAAAAAATCCCTTATCGCTAATTTTTTTCAACATTGCGAATGTTTTATTGGAAAATTAAAATTATTAAGCCTTTAGTACTTAAAAACTATCCTATTGTAAATCTAAACCAGTCCATCGTTAAACTAGTTCGTTCTGAACCTAAAATTAAATCTATGCAATTAAAGTTTATTTAAACATAATTTTTCAAAATATGCATATACAGAGTGTTTAATAGTCGTACCGATCCGACTGCAGCAGATTCACTTGTATTTTTTTTTTGTTCCTTTTTTTTGTTTCATTCCGTCTAGGCCAGCGGAAATGTGCGTCGTCTGAGCTCAATCTTGTCACTACAGCGCAGCTCTGTCGTTCTTATATTCAGACTCTTATAGCCCGGCTAATGCCTACTTAACTTTGACTTTGGTGACAGTGACTTTAATCAAGTTCCGCCCCTTAGACTCTTAGCCAACCTCGAAGCCAAGGTTAAAAGACCGACCGACCGGTCAGCCTGGCTGGAACGCCAAGGAGCCTGTTTGAAGTGGCACTTGAGAATGCGAAAAAAAAAGAAATACAAAAAGCGGCAAAATATCATATCCAAAAAAAAAAAAAGTTCATAATCCTCGAAAGCCGAAATCATTTTTCATTTTTACTGCACAAAGCGCAAAGAATGCCATCAATCAATTTCATGCTGCTTGAAGATGTAAAACTGCTTAACTTACGTTGTACTTACATTTCACTTCATGGAGTAGTGTTTGCCCCCCACCAGCTCCAGCTCATCTCCACCTCATCTTCACTCTCAGTACTATGCACTATAGTTCCTTTTTTTTTAGTTTATCCCAGAGTTCTTTTGGACTATGATTTTTATTTTATTTTCATGTCTAAAAGCCACAGCCAGGCAAGCATGAACTTATTTTGAAGTTTCTCATCGTTGGCCGTTACGTTTCGTTAGGTTTTTTTTTTCTAGCCTATTACGGAGCGTACCACAGCTATAAGGCCGGGAAGCGGCATTTTTCACCTTGTCGTAAATTCTCTTTGATTAATGCGCTGCAATTTGCATGAGTTTTTTTCCCCCAGTTGTACATAGAGAACTTGTCATGAGCCCAATTAACATTTAGAGATATTAAGTTTTGGCATTGGAAAATAACTATCTTTGGGGGAAAACATTTCAGTCAAGTTGTTAAAATTCGTATTTTTATACCCTGTACCGTATGGTCCAAGGGTATATTAAGTTTGTGCAAGCCGAAAATGTATGTAACATATAGAAGGAGACGTCGGAGACACCCCAAAGTTACCTAAAATATGATCAGGGTGAATAGAGAAGTCGATATACCCATGTCCGTCTGTCCGTCTGTCCGTCTGTCCGTCTGTCCGTCCGTGTGAACGCCTAGATCTCAGAGATGGTAAGAGCTAGAGTTACCAAACTTTCACATTAGATCCCATATTATTCCATAGGAGGCAAGTTTATTTTATTTTTTTGATATCGGGGATAAATTATATAGCTCCCATGGGGGTGTTTGAGACGACCTCGACAAAACAAAAGCGTTTTAGATGAATAATTCGTTTGTTTATGAAGATATCGTAACGAAATTTGGTATTCGAAAGTTTTTTATAGTTCCCAATCATTGTACCAAATTTGATCGAAATCGGTTGACTATATCATATAGCTCCCATAGGACCGATCGGCCAAAAAAACGTTTTTAAAGAAAAATTCGCTATATTTCGTTTTTTAATAAAGATATCCTAACCAGATTTGGCGTTTGGAAATGTTTTAGACCACTTAAACAATGTGCCAAATTTGAAGAAAATCGGTTGACTATATCATATAGCTCCCATAGGTCCGATCTTTCAAAAAATCGATTTTTTAACAAAATTTGTTGTGTTTCGTTTGTTTGTTAAGATATTGGGACCAAATTTGACATTCGTGAGTATTTTATAGTTCCTAGCACTGTACCAAATTTAATCCAAATCGTTTGACTAGATCATATAGCTCCCATAGGACCAATCGGTCCAAAAACACGTTTTTTTTAAAAAATTCGATGTGTTTTGTTTGTTTGTAAAGATATTTGAAATAAATTTGGCATTCATATCTTTTTTAAGGTATTTAAGCACTGTGTCAAATTTTATTGAAATCGGTTGACTATATCATATAGCTCCCATAGGAACGATCGGCCAAAAAAAAAATTTTGCTTAAAAATTCTTCTGTTTTTGGTTTTTTTGAAGAAATCGGACTTTATTACAAGCTAGTGGTACAGGGTATCCTAAAGTCGTCCGCGCCCGACTTTACGTCCGCCATTTTTTTAAAGGTTTTTATGAAATGTGCTGCTATATTGCTTATAGCAGGCGAGTTGGCTTAAATGTTAAGCAGGATGTCCAAGAAGTAACTGACTGGGAATGACCTTCCTAATATCAGCTTCTTCCGCAGAATAACCAAAACCAATAGGATATCTATAAAGCAGGGAAACATGCTTTGTCAGCGATTGTGTTAAATAAAAGTATCTGCATTCGGTCAAATCTCTCCGACCATCTGACCACCTATGCCTAAAATTCATTCCTAATCAAATTAGTGTAAAACTTCAAGCTGTGTGAAATTCCACTATATATTTCAAACAGATTATTAGGGACCAAATAATTTGAAGCCACTTTAATACCGCTGAGACAAATAAGTTGTTTTTTTTTATTCTTATATATTTTTTCCAGCCAGATACGACCTAATTTAATTGGCTTCCTGACGCTTCGCTACATTTGGATTTCTGTGCCAAAAGTTCACAGCAGTTATTTGCATACACATTGGATGCTCCCTGTGGACTCAGCCAGCGTTTGCTTTTTACACTGAGTGGGCAAAGTAAATTGACGTTTATCGTTGCCTCTGTGTGGGTGTATGTAAGTGTGTGTGTGTCTATATGCCTACAGTGCTTTTATCTTAAGCTCGAGTTCTGCCGAAAATTATTAACTCAGAAATAAGTGGGCTGGTTAGAATTGGGATATGCTGAATATGATGTACACTGTTTTCTTCGAACAGAAATCTGTATTTGAAGCTTTAAAGGATCACAAAATGACTAATAATTGTCTAGTCGACAATATACATTGTGACAAAAAAGTTTCCGGAATTTCTAAATATAACGCAAAATAGTTAATCTTCTTCATTTGCCTCTTTCAAAATATGCCTCATCTGAAGCAATAAACTTATGCCGACGCTTTTTCCAATCTTCGAAACATTTTTTATAGGCGTTGGCCGGGATGGCGTTCAGCGCTCTTTTTGCATTCTGTTTTATGGTCGGTATGAAGTCAAAACGGGTTAACCGGAGTAGCAATTTTAGTTTTGGAAAGAGGTAAAGTCACACTGGGCCAGATCTGGACTATACGTTGCCTGGTCGATGATATTTATCGAGTATTCTGCATTAAATGTATGCACAATCGTGGTTCGAAAGATGGCGCGTTATCGTCGTTCAAAATCCACGAATCCTTTGCCCATAATTCCGGCCGAACACGACGGACCCGTTCACGCAAAACCGTCACATAATACACCTTATTGACCATTTGTTCCTCTGGAACGTATTCATAATGCACATACCACGAATATCGTACAATTTTGAATTCCGGAAACTTTTTACAATGTATATAAGCGATAGACGAAATATATTAGAGATTGGCATCACTTTCTTTTTATGATGTAACTTTTAAAATAATCATCATAAATAAGTTCTTCTTCTGTCATCCTCGACTCCCAGTAAATGGGCCTCGACTATTCTTTTGTATCGAATTCTATTACAGGATTTACGGCAGACATCATTCCATGAGTAGATTGCGGCTTGTAGTTCATGATCAATAGATCTTCTCCTTTTTTTTTTCTGGCGCTTCAACGCAACGACCTCCCCTAAGGGTTCCAACGAAGTGCCTATCGCGCGAGGTTTTCGTTGGATCTCCGAAGAGTATGCCCAATCCATTGCCACTTACGCTCGCATACTGCTACTGGCGCAGGTTTCTGATTAGTCACATTCCAGAGATCTAAATTACTAATACGTTTGGGCCACCATATATATAAAATCTGGCCCAAGCACTTGTTGCAAAAGGCTTGTAAGAGTGCTTCTGTTCCTCTCGTGCGTTTCTAAGTTTCGCAACAATAAAGCAAAATAGATTTGACGTTAGACAAACAAAATTTTAAGCACATGGATTTCTTAAAATTATTATAATATTTTTATTTAAAATATAAAAAATATTCTTTGATAATCCTCTTTTCCTGCAAACGAATATAGTCGCACTGATGGCAAAGATGTCGAGATAGCAGCAAAAATCTTGGAAAGTTTCTAAAGATTCAAGAATTCTGTCGACAGGGACTCCCATATGGCTAGTGCACGTGAGTCTAGTGGAGATAGTTGGTGGCATAATAAGCTTTCATCTCGGTTTTAGCAATACTTTTTTGGATCATCTATATCTATATGCAATACAGGATTGGTCACGGCAACAATGTGATTTCTCCATGATGATATTTATTTAGAAATCGTAGTTTGCCAGAATGTTGTTTCCCAACATCTCCAATTTTTTCCTCAATGCAATCGAATATTTTGCTATTTCTTTAACGATTGAGCGTGCCTTCGAAACAGCCATTGCTTTCGAGAAATACATTTTTATGAATCGTGAAATCGTATCCTTCTAGAAGTTTTTTTTGGAAAATCCTCAATCCTCCGCCTAAAGTGGCCATTCCACCTTGCTCGCTTAGTTCGTAAATATCGTCAGTGTCGGAGGAAAATATCGATATCGGATAAATCATCAAACAAATTGTTACAAAATAGTCGACTGCCAAATAAGAGAGTAAACTTTTAATTTTGACTTAATAGCCAAAAATAACGTATACGCAACGTGGACTTGTATGGACTATACGTCTAACTGGCTAGATCGCTCAAAAATTGTATGTGTGTAAACAAAATCATTTCACTAAAGTAAAAGCATGCTGAAAATTTCTTAATTCGACTTAATCTTAAAATTACGTACACGCAACGCTGGCTTATATGGATAGTTATATAGTTACCTTTATAACTGGTTAGATCGCTCAAAAATTGCATTCAAATGCTTGTGTAAATAAAGTCCTAATCTTAGCTACTTGTACGCAACGTTGGTCTATATGTAAATCGCTCAAAAATTTTGATACAAATTCTTGCTATATATATATTATTAGATACACTTAGCTTCACAAATTTCTCCAGTTATCAGAACATTTGTTGTATCCAAATTTTAGAGTATAAAAGCTTTGACAACTTCTGAGAGTGAGTCACGCACAAAGTTGCCATTTTGACGAATCAATTAGGCTAAAAATTTCTTTTTGCTTTTTGCATGTTTGCACATTACTGTGCATTAGTATATCCGATGACCTTTAAAATCCCACACAAAAACCTGTCTTATGTTTTTTGTGCTTAACTTACACTGTCGGCATAATTATGTGTACATACATTGCTAATAAACACCAGTGCAGTAAATTGGCTAATATCTCATGTCCCAAACTTCGCAATCTACCCCACCTCCCCCCTCTCTGTTTGTCTTAACTTTTCACATATGTATTTACAGCTCTGTTTAATCTGCTGTTAAGCTGCTGCTGCCGTTTTGCCGACAAAGGCAATTTAGTTTATTTATAGCTCTCCAAAATGTAAGCGCATGTTTTTGTGACTCAAGGCGTTTACACACACACTCACACAGCCTCATGTTGTGGCCAAAATATTGTGTATATGTGTATGTGTGTGTGTGCGTTTATCAGTGTGTATGTACTTGCTAACACATCATAATTTGTGCGTAAGTGTGTGTGTGTATCTGTGTGTTTTCTGGGTGTTCATGTTTCCAGTTCATGTTGTAATTTTAATGTGTGAAGCGACAACTGCTGCCAATGCCTCTAACTTAGTCCTTGCCCTTGCCAGAATCAGTGCAGTCCTTGTTCCTTGTATAAATCACAGATTTTGATAACATTTATTTATGTTTTGGGTGCTACATCATTTCAATTTGGCTAAAGATTGATATAGTTTTGATATTTGAATTTCCCAGAAACAATGCTGTAATGCCTTGTTGTTAAAGTAAATAAATAAAATAGTATCAGTCCAAGAGAGATTATGAAAAAAAATTATTAAGATATTTTTGAAAACAATTTAAAACAAATTATATTTTTTCTGCGAATTCTTTATATAAATATGTAATACTCGTAACCCTTAATAATGTTCTGTTTTTTTGCTTATAATTTTCCAATTTATTTTTTTTTAAATAATCTGTATTAACGAATTCGTAACTTATATTTATTTTTTTAAAAATTAATCTGTATTAGCGAATTCGTTACTTATATATGATAAAGTTGTTAAGCTGGTCACCCTAATTTTTTTTTTGGTTTTTTAAATTTATTTACACAAAAATGATTAATTTTGCAGTTTGCCGAGTCTTTCATAAATGAATAGGTAGCCTTTTGAGTTCAACACATTGTTTAAAATAAATTATTGGAGTAGTTGAAAGAAGATATACGAGTATTTATAAAAATACGAAAACTATGTAACATAAATTAAAAAAAAAATTTTTATTTAAATTTTATTTTTGTATATTTTACTTAAAAAAGTGTTATAATAAAACTTTAAAGTCTTCGCCACAGAAAAAAAGATTTCTTAATATTGATAAAAGCTTAAACAAAATATTTTATTAAAATTATTTAATTCTTTTTAGATATTATATTATATAATAAATAAATAAATACAATTTATAAATATTATAAAAATTAAAACTGGGCTTCATTGTATCTTAATCTGATTACTTCATGCTAATACATGTTCTAAAGAATCGAATCTAATTATTTCGTTGCTTTAACTATGTTTTATTTAAGATTTTGAATGGGATTCTATTCCATCTTGCAAAAACAATAGTATATCTGTATGAGCGGCTTTGACAATTTTTGGAAAGAAGTGAAATTTGAAAGAAATTTTGTATCGAATATCTGACGTGATCCCAAAAACATTACATTTGAATACTTCGTATTTCTCCTTCTTTGTAATATTGACAAAGCTTAAAAGCTATACAATTTTTTGCATTAAATTATATTGACTAGATTAAATATTCCTTGATATATTAGGGTGCAACATAAGAACAAAATTTTTCCAATATTGTTCGCATAAAAAAAAATTTGTTTTATTTTGTAACAGCTTATTCAAAATATGTATTTTCTGTACTTTCTATGTTTTATCATACTGCTACTGATCATATCTAAGAAGTAGCTCCCTATAAAAGACAGGTAGTTTTCAATAAACCACTTTAGATAGATCTCTCTCTATGAGCCGATAAACTGGAATACATCCGAAAGTACCTGGCAATGCAGGAATACTGATACATGCAATAATACCTATATTTAAATTTTGATGGAGAAAAGCTAAAAACAAAATACAGGTGAACTTGAAAGATCGCCGTCATTTAGATGAACAGTATCCTAACGCACCAAAAATAACAATTACTTTCTAGAAGTTCACTTACAATGGGCTTAAAACGGAATTTTACGTACCAAGAGTTTTGCAAAACTAATATGTGTAGTCCTTAGATTTCTTAACATTATTTTTCGTACAAGATGCATTAGATTAATTCTAATAGCTAAATCGAATGCCTTTTTTCCAAGTTACTTAGCATCACATTCACTTTAAGAACTCCTTTTTCTATGACACCAATTATACACTTACTAACTTGGACTTAATTTCTAAAAGACAAAAATTTTTAATTTAACCAAAAGCTGAAAGCTCTTTTCTGCGCTTTTATTTTGCGATGCTTTTTTAAGTCCAATTTATATGCGGGAAAATTTTTGTAAAGTTTTATTTTTTTTTTCGAGGATGCTGGCGCTGCTTTTGTTTTATGCTGTGTCTAATTAAAAACAAAAGTTTTTTAATCTGCTTTATGGCATAAGCAAATAATTATTCACAATTAAGTTGCAAAAAAAAAAAATTGAACTAAAAATAAAAGAAAGGAAGACGGCAAAACAATTCGTAAGTTTGTTAGTTCCGGGGCCAAATAATTTCGCAACTTGATGCGCCTGAGGTCTGAGTCCTTCTTTAGTCCTTCTGGCTGGCAACTGCAAATTGAAATTTGAGCCAACATTTAATTGGCAAAAAGCATTCAAACCAAATAAAATAACAGCAACTGCATTTTTGATTATAAAATACAGCCAAAGCCAACATTTAAAGTTTTCATGGCCAAAGATATTGGCCCTGTCTAAACACAAAATTCAAATGCATTTGAAATGCTCCGAACAACGTTCTCGGTTTACCTCAGTCGGTTGCTTAAATATGTAAACAATCCATTAACCAGAAACTTAATCAATTGGAACTAGTTGGAAATTTCAAATGCGCAGAGCTTTCCAAAATACACATTCGCAAGCAAATCCAGAAAGCAAATGCCAGGAGTCAGAAGGACGTACAAGATGGATGCCACAGACAAGCAAACTAGTTTCATTTTCAAAGTGCTATCCAAGTTTTATACCAACTAGAGTCTGTATCTGTGTGTGTATTTGTAACTGTGTGTGTGAGTATCTGTGATTGAGCATGTTTGCCAAAGGTGCGTAGCATTCAAGCCAACGGCTTGGATATTGGCGTATCTTTTGACCAAAAACTTAACTTTGGTGTAGCCAAACTAAATGCCAAAGTTTATATGCCAGCTGATTCTATTTCTTACCTTTTGTGTCCTTGCATTGGCAACTGATAACTTTTCGATTTAGAATTTGAGTTTAAATTGGGTTTTAATTGTGTTTCTCAGCTCTTTAGAAGATTTCGAGCTTGTGCAAATTTGCCAAGTGCCAAAATAGTTCGAAGTGAATTTTGGCCAAAACGAAGGATGCTGAAGTCTGAACGGTTTAGACCTGGTCAAGTCAAAGCTTAAGCTTATTCAATTATATTTTAGGTGGCAAGCTATGCATATTAAAATTGTTGGAAAATAATTGGCTTTAATCGATAGGCTGGAGTGTAACAGGCTTAAATTATACAAAAAATCATTACTCTTAATTTTTCTACTCGAAGGATAATAACATATTTGACTTCATTGGTTTCTTGTTCTATTTCAATTAATCTGTATGATAAGTTTCCTGATTTAAAGATTCTCTTTTTCTATTTCAACTACTTAAATTCCTACCTTTCTTCAGCAATTGTGCAGCCCAGTCAATATTCTATTTATTTTATTGTTGACTTCCCCCTAATCCTTTTTTTAATTAAATTCCGGCTACTCCGCTGATATGGCTTGACAGAAATTGTTGCAAATATGAAACATAATTAGAAAATTTAGTGAATGTTGCCAATTTGCATAAAGAGTTTTATGTTTGCCACAAATATGTACCACAAATATTTTTACCTCTGTTATCCTTTCCATACAAAACAACTGCAGAAGAGTTAAATTAAATTGTTTAAAATTAACATAAACAATAAAAGCGATAAGCGGCAAATTGAACAATTGCAATTTGTTTTTGGGCTGTGCTGAAATTCTCATTAAACGCTAAGCTGGATAATTAAAATTTAACAACAAACAGTGAATATATATTAAAAAAGGACTATATAGAAAACAATTTGAGTAAACTATTTGAGACGCATTTCCATCTACAAAGGAACTATGTCAAAATGGCAACAAAGAAACACTAACAACAACAACAACAACAACC